>JAEIOK010000040.1:0-148470 GCA_019049475.1 Eueides isabella | reverse complement strand
GACGCGTTTGGCGTGGATAGCGCAGAGGTTGGTGTCCTCGAAGAGGCTCACCAGATACGCCTCGCTGGCCTCCTGGAGGGCCATCACGGCGGAGCTCTGGAATCGAAGGTCGGTCTTGAAGTCCTGCGCGATCTCGCGCACCAGACGCTGGAAGGGCAACTTGCGGATCAGGAGTTCGGTGCTCTTCTGGTAGCGACGGATCTCACGGAGGGCGACCGTGCCGGGCCTGTATCTGTGCGGCTTCTTCACGCCTCCGGTGGCCGGTGCGCTCTTGCGGGCGGCCTTGGTGGCGAGCTGCTTGCGGGGCGCTTTGCCACCGGTGGACTTGCGAGCGGTTTGCTTGGTACGAGCCATTTCTCTATCTCTTCAGACACGCACACACAACAACAACTGAACTGTACTGTACTGAATTGAACTGAACACGGAAAGTCTCTCGTCCGAAATGTCCCCACTTTTATAAAACCCTCATAGATATATACACGCGCGCGCGCGCGCGAGAGCGCGAAACGATCGTCTCTCTCTGTCTTTGCGCACGAGGATTGAGCGACTAAGAACGAACGAACGAAGCGGGCGTCGGGCGGTGAGACTGTGGTGAACCGGGGGAATCGAATCGAAGATCGAATGAAGCACGATAGAAAATATGGATGACTATAACGACAACAAGAAGAAGAAGAAGAAGAAGAATAAGTAATATAATAATAATAATAACAATGGGAAAATGAATAAGAAAAGAAAACAACAGTGGTGAAAATGATGAAATGAAATGCGGTGTATTATATATATTATATATATAGTAGTCGGTTAGGAATGTATATATAATAATAATAATAATATGTGACACACATGAAATGAAATCAGAAATAGAAGGATTATAATAGCATAGATAAATTCCAGAGAGAGTAAAGTAGTTTTGATTAATTATTAATAATAATAATAATAATAATAATGTGTCGTTAGTTAATTGACCTTTCTTAGATTCAATTCAACCAAAAAAAAAAAAAAAAAAAAAAAAAAAAAAAAAAAAAAATCTTTTGTTTAGCTTAGCTTTTGTTTATGATGATGATGTTGATCGGTAGTCATAATACAAAATCTGTGCGCATGCATCAACTTTTTGAGGGACAGACGTTTTCCGAGAAACTGTATATTTCAACGTGAATCATTTAGTGGCCCTGAAAAGGGCCTTTTTGTCTAGTTGCGGTGGCGGCGATGATGATGATGATGTTGTTGTTGTCGTCGTCGTCGTGGTGGTCGTCGTTGTTGATGCGTGTATTATATATAGTAAATATATATTAGCAAACACGCACACCACCACGACGCACACACATTAGCACACACAACACAACACAATACACGCACGCCGCCGCCGCCGGAAGAATTCCTGTGAGCGCCTCACTTGGAGCTCGTGTACTTGGTGACGGCCTTGGTGCCTTCGCTGACGGCGTGCTTGGCCAACTCGCCGGGCAACAGGAGCCTCACGGAGGTCTGCACCTCCCTGGACGTGATCGTCGATCTCTTGTTGTAGTGGGCGAGGCGCGACGCCTCGGCGGCGATGCGCTCGAAGATGTCGTTCACGAACGAGTTCATGATGGACATGGCCTTGCTGGAGATTCCGGTGTCCGGATGGACCTGTTTGAGCACTTTGTAGATGTAGATGGCGTAGCTCTCCTTCCTCTTGTGCTTCTTCTTTTTCTTGTCCGATTTGGAGATGTTCTTCTGGGCCTTGCCAGATTTCTTGGCGGCCTTTCCGCTAGTCTTGGGTGGCATGTCTACTAATACTTTTTATTAGAGAGAGATATAAAGATACGAACACTCTGAGCGCAGAGGTGACTGTGTGCCTGTCCGTGGACGAAATCCGTCCGTATAGGCCGCACTTGTGGACGCACAAACGCTCACGACGTACGCCATCTTTTTTGACGGAATCGACCAATCAGGACCCCCTACGGGCCACGAGGGGGGGGGGGGGGGGGGAGGTTCACGGGAGGTGAGGAAGGAGCGGAACCGCCACCCCCCCCCTCCCCCCTCGTGTCCCGCCTCCCAGCAAGTGGCATGCGTTATGCGGAATACAGACGAATTCATACCATACATACATGAACAAAATGTACACTAATTCCTATTAGACAATTTGTAAATTATTATCTTTTATTTATTTATTTATTTATTTGTTTTTATATTTGATTTATTTATTTATTTATTTTTTTTTTTATTATTATTATTATTATTATCCCATTACTATGGATGATATGTCACGTATTTAGTGGGTTATCTGTTTAAGAATGATAGATAGATAGATATATTGTACGTTGTGTGTTTGATAATAGATTATATGATTTAGAGAGAGACGTCTCGCAAGATGAAACTTTCTATGCGCTAATCTGGTCAGCAAGCTTCCACGGAAATATTTTGTGGCCCTGAAAAGGGCCTTTTAATTAATTATAAAGAAAAAAAAACATTCAAACACATCACACGCAGGACACACGCACAAAATGGAATGCACACGCACGTGTGCGTGCGTGTACACACACACACTCTGGTCGTAGTCGTTGTCGTGTGAGAGAGAATTAAGCTTTCTTCTCGGTCTTCTTGGGCAAGAGGACTGCCTGGATGTTGGGCAGTACACCGCCCTGCGCGATCGTAACTCCCGAGAGCAACTTGTTCAACTCCTCGTCGTTACGGATCGCCAATTGGAGATGCCTTGGGATAATTCTGGTCTTCTTGTTGTCACGAGCGGCGTTGCCGGCCAACTCGAGCACTTCGGCGGCCAGATATTCCATCACGGCGGCCAGGTAGACCGGTGCTCCGGCACCCACGCGTTCGGCGTAGTTCCCCTTTCTCAGAAGTCTGTGTATACGACCCACGGGAAACTGAAGTCCGGCACGATTGGAACGAGACTTTGCCTTTCCCTTCACTTTGCCACCTTTACCGCGACCCGACATGATGATGCACGCGAAGTATTAAACTTTTAACGACAATGTATAAAAATAGAAGATAACCGCGCGGAGAGAGAGCGCACTCGTAACGAACGCTCTTCAGGTTTGAATAGGAATTAAGCGGACATTCTCGTATTCTTCCATCCGCTGAAGCGGGAAAATGGAATCAGGGCTTGTGGCCCTCTTTCCCTGGTTTCGAACGGCGCCTATGAATATAGGCGCGTCAGTTGGGTGGGCTATGCCCGGGGGTTTAAAGTACCTACGCTATGGCGACGTAGGTACCGGGGGGGGGGGATGCAGGGGGGGGTGGGATGAGCGTATGCCGCCTGGGCGGTCAGCCCAGCCGGGTGAGACCCCCGGTTGCCCGGGGGAGGCCCAGCTTAGACGACCAGCGACCAAGGCGGCGCTCAGGAGTCAGAATCTAGGGGTAATAGGATGTCTCGAGGTAGACGCCTCCTGGCGTCCGGCGGTCTCGTGTGCCACGGTGCTATGTCCTTCAAGTGCAGGTGGTCCGATACATCGGCGCGGCGGAACGCGTTAGACGCGAGCCGGCCGATGTGCTCCTCCAAGCTTTACATCTTCAGATCGCGGTGCAGGGTCGCGTTGCGAACGAAGTATGGAGCCTGGGTCACTCGCCGGAGGGCGAGGTTCTGGACCACCTGCAGAGAGTTCTTTTGTTTGGGCGTGAGTAGCGCGTACCACGCGGGCGCAGCATACGTGAGGTGAGGTCTCACGTATGATTTGTAAAGGTTCAATTTGACGCGTAATGACAGCTTAGATCGAAACAGCGGGCGTAGCAGATAGGTCGCTACTTTTCCCGCGTTGGCTGCTTCTTTTATATGATGCTGCATCTTCAGTTTTCGGTCAATGATGACGCCGATGTAGGTCGCGCGGTTGCTCCAGGGGACCTGCTCGCCCTGCAATCGCGGCGGAGGAGGCAGACGTCTGTGCCACCGAAGTGGATGGTTTGCGTCTTGTCTACGTTTAATGTGAGTCTCCATTCCGCCAGCCAGCCAGACAGCAGGTCAAGTGCGCGCTGGAGCTTGACAGCTGCAAGATCCCGGTTGACGGATCGAGCCAGCAGGGCGATGTCATCGGCGTAGAGCGCCAACATCGCGTCCTGGGCTACGGGGATGTCGTCTTTGTATAGACTGTAGAGCGTCGGGGAAAGCGTGCTACCCTGAGGCACGCCCGCTGTGATGGGGTGGCTGCGTGAAACTGCACTCTCCATCCTCACGGAGAATGACCTGGCGCGTAGGAAGTCGGCCAGGACACGCAGAACGCTGTAGGGGACTCCTATCTTGAGTGCTTTGTATAGAAGCCCCGGATGCCAAACGCGGTCGAATTCGCCGGCTACGTCGAGAAAGGCTGCAACGGTACTCTCCTTTCTGTTGGCGGCTGCTGCGACGTAGTGGAGCACCCTGGCCACTTGTAACGTGGCTGAGTGTTCGCTGCGAAAGCCAACCTGTTCGTGTCGCGGGTGGTAGTGCGACTGGAGGAGCGGTAAGAAAAGCCTCTCGAACAGTTTGGCGATCGAACTAAGCAGCGTAATGGGGCGATAACCCACTGGGCGTCGTGGGTTCTTTCCCACCTTGGGCAGCATTATGACCAGGCCCTCCTTCCACGCCTGGGGATTGTATCCGATGCGCAGAATGGCGCTAAAGAGCCTGGTCAGGGCTGCAACTGTCTTCCACGGTAGATGGCGTAGGGCCCCGTTGGTGATGCCATCTTTACCCGGGGCTTTATTGGGCTTCAATTTGTCAATCGCCTTTTTTACTGAGGCGGGTGTGAAGTGTGGAGGCGGAGGCAACGGTCGAGGCGGAGATGTTAGCGCCGTAATCACTTCCCCCTGGATTGCGAGGTGTCTACCGGGCTGCGTGCTGGGGTTCGGCTTAAATTGCGCCGCCAAGTGATTAGCCAGTATGTCGGCCCGCTCCTCCGCGGAGAAACGGAGGGAGCCGTCCGGGTGATAAAGAGGCTGCGTGACTGGCTTTTTCTTTGTCAGCTGGTGGGATAGGCGGTTCAAAGAAGGCTGGTCGTCGGCTGCAGCGTCTATCCGCCGCTCCCAGGCGTCGGATTCTAATTCTTTTAGAGCCGCTCGTATGCGCTCAATGAGGTTGTTGAGCTGAGTCTTAAGCGAAGGGTCGCGTGAAGACTGCCACTCAGCGCGGACTCTCCGTTTCCGCAGGATGAGTGCTCTTATTCGCCACGGGATCGGCGGCAAACTGTGGGACTTGGTCGGCGTCGTCGCAACTCGCAGCGCGTCCTGTATTGAGCCGCATAGCGCGCCCTCCAGCTTGTCAATACTTGAAGGGTTGTTTAGGGGTTCTATCGTCGAGGGCTGTTGGTTGTGGAGCAGGTGGGCCTCGAATTTCTCCCAGAAGATCCGCTTCCTCACTGGGGGATGTCTCGCGATCGTCACGCTACCCGATACCGTAGCGAGGACGGGCATATGGTCGGAACCAAAGGCGTCGGGCAGAGTTGCCAAATCAAGGGCCCCCAGGCCCTTGTGTACCACGAGATCGATCGTCGATGGTAGGTGGCCGCCGCAGCTTGAGAAATGCGTAGGCGTGTCAGGGCCCGCAATTTCATATTTGTTGCGGGTAGCGTCGTTAAAGAGGCGCCGTCCGGTAGTGCACGCGGAGTGACACCTCCAAGCCGGGTGGTGCGCGTTCCAATCCCCCGCGGCCAGCGTTGGAGTGGAGCCACAGACAAGATCGTGGACTTCGCTGGCAATCAGGGGATAGTGGGTTGGCCGGTAAATGGCGTAGACCCGTAGCGCGTTGGAGTCGTGTTGAATCTCGACGTCCAGAGACTGGAACGACTGGGCGCCGAGGTCTGGCAGCTGGCGGAACACGATCTTCTTCCTCAAGGCTACGATGAGCCCCCTCATAGGTGTTACCGAGGGGGTGTCATAGCGAAGGACGTGGTAGCCGGAGAAAGACGCGGGAATCGATGGTTGAAGCATGGTTTCATTAATCAACGCGATATCTATACGTTGATCACGCAGGAGGAGGCGGAGGCAGGAAATCCTCCGCCTCAGTCCTGCGGCGTTCCAGTAGAGTATGCGGAGTTGCTCAGCCATTGATGAGGTCTTTCATGGCTCCGAGCACGCACAGGACCGGGTCTTTACCCTCCCTGAGCGCGATGAGGACCTCTTTCAATGTATCGATCGCCTTGTCAATCACTAGCTTGTCATTACTAGCATTGACCGGCGAAAGCTTTGTGATTGGTTGGGAGGCGTGGCCAGTTGGAGGTGTCGCCTTCGCACGCTCCTTACTTTGCCTCCGCTTCCCACTGCGCTTCTTATTTCTTCTACCGCCTCTCATCGTCGCGGGGTTGGCAGGGGCTATCAGGGTGGTGGCCTGGGCTTCAGCGGCGACAGTGTTCGCGCCAACTAGAGCGGCGCCGGAGCGTACACGGCGCGGAGGCGCGAGTTGCGACAGGGCTACTGTGCCGGCTCTTTTGTTTTGCGCCTCGTGCCTATGCTGCGGACACGCGGTGTAGTTAGCCGGGTGTGCACCCCCGCAGTTGGCGCAGGTGGCTGCTATCTCGAGAGGCCGCGGGCATTCGCGGGCGAGGTGCTCTTCCCCGCACCTCACGCACCCTAAACGCCGATGGCACCCGTGGCTTGAGTGACGGAAGGCCTGGCAGCGATGGCACTGTGCGGGCCCCCTTTTACTCCTCCAGGCTTCTATTTTGATGCCTGGCATGAACATCAGCTCCTGTGACGTTAAAAATGCCTGGCATCAGGTCCGGGTTGTTGGTCAGGATCACGAAGAAGACACACCCCGGTCTTCCCTTCCTGGCCTTTATCGGGCGGACGTACTCGGCCTTATATCCGAGCTCCGCCAAGGCCTCTGTAATCTCTTCGGGCGTCGTCGTTATGGGTAGCCCTCTGAAGGCTACCTTTTTGCTCATCTCCCCTGGTAGGGCGTACGAGAACCAGGAGAGAGGCTGAGTTTGCTCGAGATCGGTGAGGTGCCGTTGTACGGTACGGTACTCTTCCACCGAGCACGGGGAAAATCTAACACCCCGGCCGAAGGGGCGAGCATTGGGGGCGTGGCCAAGCTTCTGTTGGAGCGCTCGAAAATGAGACGCCCAGTTGGGAAAAACTTCCACGACGAGCGGAGGAAACCTCGGTTTTGGCCGGAGCGGGTGGCGGTCCAGTTGTTGGCTGGTGACTCGGGCCGGGCGCGCGAAGGGCATCGGCGAAAGTCACAGAGCTCGCAGTGGGCGCGCTGAAGTCATTGGTTACACTTTGTGTGTGTGTGTGTGTGTTTGTGCCGGTAGGGGCGGCAGTGGCTACACCAGGACCGGGGAAGACGGCCTGGGCGCCGGAGCTGGAGGCTTCAGGGGCGCGAGCGCGCAGGCGAGGGTCGCGGGTGAGGGCTCCTGGGCGCGGCGCGGCGCAGAGCCTCTACGGCGCTTCTCGCTCGGTGGACTCGTCCGAAGGTCTAGGTCTCCGTACGGGTGTCAACTGGGTAATGGGGTCTACCAGCATTCCCTCAGGAGCGGGCTCCGGCCCGGCGGCGCGGTTTAGTTCCCTTTCCCTATCGTTAAGAAACATTGAAATTTGTTGCAATAACGATTGGGAGAGAACCCCGCGCATCTGCAACTCAGCTACGGCGATCATGTCCGCGTTGAGCTGCGATTGGGGCGAAAGCTCGGTATCCATCCTCGGTGGTGCTGAAGGCGACCTCTTGGGTCTGGTGTCGGTCCTGGTGGCAGCGCGAGAGGTGCGCTGCGGTGTCAAGTCCGGTTGATGTTGCGGAGATTACACTGACGGCGAAGGGCAGGAAGCGCCGGACGGACGCGCGGTAATATCGCGCGCCGCCGGTGTTCGGCTGTACGCCTCGGTGTCAGTCCTCGACGCGGCGAAGGGTTTCTTGGTAGCTGGGGAAGCCTTAGCATCTCGTACACTCCGATACGAGAAGGGGGCTGGGCTTGTCCTGGGCGTGACTCTCTGCGGTAAAGGGGGAGGAGCTTCCTCTGACCCACTTTCCGTTGAGGCTGGCAATAGTGGACGCTGGCGTGAGCTAGAACGCTCTCGCCGCGAATCACCACGGCCGCTCATTGCTTCTTTGTGATTGGCCCGCACTCGGCAGTCATCGGTCCGGTTCGGGCGATCGGGTAGACTCGTTCAGCCTCGGCACGGATCGGATGATCGGAGGGGCGCGGCGCGCGGGATGCGGCACGAGCGCACACGAGCGCTGGCGAAGCTCGACGATTATTAGTATATATAATAAGGTCGAGATTCTAGTAACTTATTAGGACTCGAGCCGTTGTGATGATCACATGTATGCGGGCAAGCTATCCGAATTAAGCGGACGTTCTAAAAATTCACTTTTTTATAGTTTTAAGGGATCATTGCGCGCATAAATGGTGGGGACGCGAACGAGCATCGCCGCAAGCGACGGTGCACGAGGATAGCCGACGATCGCCGAATCGTTTTGTTTTCTTATAACTTTATTTATTTAAAAATAATAAATAAATAAATATATATTAAAAACATCATCATTTTTTTTTTTTTTATCAATTGACTACACTATATTAAGTCCAAGTAGATAAATGTGTGGGTGTCTTAGATAGTTCGATGCCTAATACTAATGTTTACTAATAAGACTTATCGTATTTGTAACTGAATAATTTGAAGTTTCTGTTTAATGCTTTCCAGAGTGACGGAGAGAGAGGCGTGTGAAGAGAGATTCGAATAGAGGAGATGGAACAGGATTGTATGCCACGTGTCCGATAGGTTAGTTCGTGTAATTATTTATTATTTATTTTATTTACTTGTAACTTGAAAGTGAGACGACTTCTCGTCGATGAAACTTCACCACCGATCGTATGATATGTAATATGTTATTACTATTACAACTACTACTACTGCTCGGTGTGTATTTAGAAACATTTGTTAGCCCTGAAAAGGGCTTTTTGTGTCGTGCTCTCTATTAGAGATGCACATTCCGTAGCGCGTTCTGTCGCCGTCACGCACACACACATGATTTGTGCGAGTGTGGGTTATTTAACGTTCATTTAGCGACGCACACTTGTTATTTTATTCACTTTTTTGGCGTGGCGGACGCGGCTTTTTTCGCGGCCGGCTTCGACCTGGGCGTGACGGCCTTCTTCGGCTTGGGCGCTTTTGGTTTCTTGGTCGGCGGTTTGGCAGTCTTCTTCGCCTTCGAAGCGGCGCCGCCCTTCGCTTTAGAGGCGGAGGACGAGGCGGCGGCGGCGGCGGAGGCCTTCTTTGCGGCTGCGGCGGACGGTGCGGGCTTCTTCTTCGCGGCGGCCGCCTTCTTGTCCTTCACGGACGCTTTAGCTTTGGACTTGGACGGCGAGGACGGCGCGGCGGCGGCTGCCGAGGCGGCGGCCCCCTTCTTTCCCCCCCTGCCGCCGGCGGACGAAGCCGCCGCTGCGGCTCCCGACGCCTTCTTCGACCTGGACGAGGCGGCGGCGGACGACGCGCCAGACGCGGCGGCGGAGGACGCCTTCCCGGCGCCGCCGCCGGCCGCCGCCTGCTTGCTCTTCGAAGCGGACGACTTGGATTCGAGCTTGAAACTGCCCGAAGCGCCCTTGCCCTTGGTCTGTATCAGCGCGCCGGACTCGACGGCGCTCTTTAGATATTTTCTGATGAACGGGGCCAACTTCTCGGCGTCCACTTGGTACTGGGCCGCTATGTACTTCTTGATCGCCTGCAGAGACGAACCGCTGCGCTCCTTGAGCTCCTTGATGGCGCTGTTGACCATCTCGGAAGTCTTAGGGTGGGTCGGTTTCGCCTTCGGCTTCTTGGCTGCGGCGCCGCCGGCGCCCGCCGATTTCGGTTTCTTCGCGGGCGTGGCGGGTGCGGGAGATTCGGATGCTACTGCAGCGTCGGCCATTTTATTACTACAATTATTTATGAATGCTCAATACTATAAACACGCACACACACAAACACAACACTACACACGATCGCTCAAAAAGAAAACGAGAGACTGTTCTGTACGGAGGCGACGCGAGGAGTATAGTTTATATATATATCGACGACTACTACGTTGTACGATACTGCCGTGGCAGAGGTCGCTAGTGGCAGTAAGAGCGGTAGCGATACCGTGACGAGAGCCGCGGTGTCGCTAGACGTTTTCTCGTACGAACGCTTATGACTTTTCACTAACATGCGTCCAGAAAATTGTGATTTTTTCACTTTATGAGGCGCCGGGACGGACCCGCCGCCCGTACGGACCCAGTCCGTGAACCTGCCCACCGGCCGGCGAGCCGAATCGCATCGCACGCGGCGATTCGGTGGAAATACGAGCCGTCGAATTCGTCGAGGTGCCACGTGCGTACCTCCGGTCGAGTTGAAAATTAATTTTTCTCTATAAAATTCTAATGAAACCTTAATGCAATTCGACAGATCGGAAGCGAGGAATATCCGCCAGCCGGTAGACATCGAACGGTCGCCGTGCGACCGTCCGTCGACCCCCTGGAGGAGCTCCAAGTGGAGCCTCGTAAAACACCCGATGCCCTAGCAGAGAGACGACGGCCGCCGTTGTCGAGTACACCGAGTGTGTTTGCAGGGTGAGTGTGCAATAGATGTATTATGATTATGACACATTTTTTTAATTTCAATGTATTTTATTATATATCGTTCTTTTTTATTTATTAATTTAGTTTTATTTATTTATTTATTTTTCCCTCACTATATATAAATTCAATATTCAACATGAACATAATTACGATGAGACGATCATCATGAACGATAATAATATTCATACTCTCATCGTCCCTTCTCTCATAATATATTATAACCTATCGAAATAGAGATCGACAGACCGTCCGTGACCGCCGCACGAAGTACGTTTATACTACTTATTATTATTTATGTTCAATGAGTTATCAAAATTACATGGATAGATCAACTCTTCTTATTCGACCACCGTCGTTTGTTAGTCTCATAGTATGTATATGTTCGTACATTGTAACAAACAATATGTCAATTGAACCATGTGTTGTACTTTTGTTGTATATAAAAAATTTAATATAATAAATAAGAAAACATAAATAGTTTTTATTTATTTTTCTTTTTCTTTTTTTTTTTTTTTTAAATATCTTACATGGTGGGCATTATTTTCATACAAATACGTACGTTATATATATATATATATATATATATATATATATATATATATATATATATATATATATATATATATATATATATATATATATATATATATATATATATATATATATATATATATATATATATATTATATATATATATATATATATAATGATGGAGACGTCGTGCTTGCGTTCAGAAACTTTTTTCTTTTTAATACTGAAACTTGTGCGGCCCTGAAAAGGGCCTTTTTTTAATTTCTTCACAACCGCAACGCGGACATGCCAAGTCACATGCGGACGACCCACACCACACACCACCACCACCACACTTCGCCCGGGCGCCATAAGGAGACCGGTCGGGAGAGAGCAGATCATGATGGAGATGTGAACACGATCACACTGAACTCATTCTCACTATCACTACCATCGCCGCCGGTTTCACAGTGAACGATGACGACGCCGATGATGATGATGATGGTGGTGATGTGGGTGGCACACACACACAAACGGTGGTGACGAGGGCGTCCAGCGCCACGGTGTGAAGAATGTCACGCGCAGTTTGCTGCTTGCACACTGCACACTTCTTAGCCGCCGAAACCGTAGAGGGTGCGCCCCTGTCGCTTCAGGGCGTACACGACGTCCATGGCGGTGACGGTCTTCCTCTTGGCGTGCTCCGTGTACGTGACTGCGTCGCGAATCACGTTCTCGAGGAACACCTTCAACACGCCGCGAGTCTCCTCGTATATCAGGCCGGATATACGTTTGACGCCGCCCCTGCGGGCGAGACGACGGATCGCCGGCTTCGTGATGCCCTGGATGTTATCGCGCAACACTTTCCTGTGACGCTTCGCTCCACCTTTCCCCAAACCCTTTCCACCTTTACCGCGACCGGTCATGATGAGGATGCACTTGAATTACTCTTCTATCGCAAGCGTGGCAGGGAGACGTGCTGCTCCCAACGTGTAGCTGTAACTTGTGTTAAAAAAGTATTTTTTTTTTTTTTTTTTTCGATTGTGAGGATTTGCTGTTAGCCCTATTGGCTTTTAAAGCGGCACCGGGGGGGGAGGGAAGAGGGTACTCTGTCCCTGAGAAGTGCAAGCACTACGGGGCTGCTTGAGAGGGCATTACGACGGCGACAAGGGCGCCCCCTGCGGGACTCGAACCTCGACTTGCAGCCGTCGTTGTGGCGGGGGGGGGGGGGGTCCCTATTCTATACAAGCCGGCCGCGACGTGAAGCCGCGACTGGTGACATATTAGACTACTCTAAGGGAGAGCTAAAGTTTCCCTAACCGTTGGACCCGGCCGCGCCAACGCGCGGACGGGCCGACAGATAATCTAATGTGCTTCGTCGTCGATTCCGTCGACGACGGTGTCTGTGTTTTTTGTGTCTAGTGTGTACCCTACCTATGAATGGGGCGTTCGCGACTGTAATGGCGTCATCGGGGTCTAATAAGACGCTTTTTGGGCGTCTACGCTTAGGCTCCTCGCAAGGGGTGTAATCACACGCCTTAACGATAAGCGGGTTCGCGTGCGAGCCTGCGCGCTCGAAGTAGCGCTTGGTTAGGCGTTTGCAGTGCTCGTGAATCGATTCCAGTTCGAAATCTCTGTGTAGGTCGACATTACGCATGTACCAGGGACAACCCGATGCTATGCGTAGAAATCTGTTTTGTACTTTTTGGAGCACATCTAGCCTGGTGTGCGCGAACGCCACGCAGGCATAGGAAAGAATAGGTCTTACACAAGTTTTGTAAAGTGTCACCTTACTTCTAAGGGACATTTTACTACGCTTGTTTATCAGAGGGGCAAGTTTGCTTAATACTAATAGGGCCTTATTTTTTACTCTCTTGATATGAGGTTTGAAAGTAAGTTTGGAGTCTAAAGTGACTCCTAGATATTTGACTTGTTTTTCCCACTTGAGAGGTGTGCCTTGTAGGTACACAGTGGGGACAGAGACCTGTTTGTTGATAGGGAATAGGACGGCGCAGCTCTTCTCCGGGTTGACTTCGATTCTCCATAGGCGGAACCACTCACCGAGTGCGTGGGCCGCTTTCTGAAGTCTCTCTGCCAAACGGTGGGGGAAGAGCGAAGTTGTGTAGAGGGCAGTGTCGTCTGCGTACATAGCCAGTTCGACATAACTCGAGCGAGGTATGTCACTGGTGTACAGCGAGTATAAAATCGGAGAGAGGGTGGACCCCTGAGGAACGCCTGCGCGGATGAGGCGGGGGGAAGAAAGGGTACCTTCGACTCTATAGCGGAAATGCCTGTTCGACAAGAAGTCCCGCAGGATGTGCACGAGACAGTCTGACAAGCCAGAGCGTCGCAGTTTGAAAATCAAACCGTTATGCCAGACCTTGTCGAAGGCTTTCGCTATGTCGAGAAAGATGGCAGCAGTGTTGCTGTGTTGTCTTGAGATAATGTTATGGCGAGCAATATGCTCTACCAGACGGTGGACTTGGTGGACAGCGGAGTGTTTCTTGCGAAAACCAAATTGCTCTTTTAAGAGCAGAGAATTGGCCTCTACCTCTTCGGTGAGGCGGATAAGTATTAATCTTTCATATATTTTTCCTAAACAGCTTAGAAGGCTGATAGGTCTATAGCTTGAGGGAAGGTTCCGCGGCTTACCGGGTTTGCGGATCCCGATAACAATAGCTTCCTTCCACTCATTGGGAAAGGAGCACGAACTGAGAAGCGAATTGAAAATTAAGACCAACAGAGACACGAACTGGGCCGGTAGGGACTTGAGAGTTTTATTAGAAAGATTGTCGGGACCCGGAGACTTTCTTTCTTTCAAATTTTTAATAATGACTTTGACCTCGTCCGATGAGGTCGGGCGAAGCGGTTCCCCTTGCGGGGGCGTCAACGCCCAGTCTGCGACCTCGGAATCCACTAACGCTATGTGGCTCGGGTCGCATGGCTGACTGCTCGGAGAACACTGGATCTCTAAACTATCGGCTAAGCACTCGGCTTTTTCGGTGTCATCGGCGGCAATGGACTGGTCGGGCCTAATGAGGGGAGGCATAGTTTGAACGCAGTCCACTCTGAAGGCCCGCGACAACGCCCAGAAGGCCTGGTGCGAAGGCGCGATCCCCTCGAGCTTCCTGTCCCAAGACTCGCCTCGGAGCTGTTCGAATTCGAATCGAACTCTCCTCCTCAGATTGGAAAGCACTCTACGATTTTCGTCAGTCGGGTAAGTGTCATGTCGTCGCGTAGCTTGGTTTCTACGCCGTATCAATCTTCTCAGCTTATCTGGGATTTCAAATCTACCTACAGGTAGGTTTGGAATCTCTTTCGAGCAACTTTGGATTGTATCTACTATATACTTAGTGAATTTATTCGCCGCGTCTATTGCAGAGTCAGCGGAGTCAGTGATGCCAGGTATTAAATCTTTAAGCGGGGAGTCGTTAGACCGGAGGAGCTTAGCAAATCTCTTCCAGTTAACGATCGTTTTAGTGGGATTGCCTGAGGGGCTATCTGTACCTAACTTGAGAATAACTGGACGGTGGTCCGAATCTAGCTCGGGTAACGTTTCTATAGAGCGCTGCCAGAGGCAGACATTCGATAGAACCGCTATGTCGAGAACCTCGCTTGAACCGTTGGTACCAAAGCGAGTGGGCGAAGCAGGGCCTATAACGTGAGCGTTATATTTAGGTTGTGAATTTGTCTAGTCTTCTACCATCGGCAAAAGTTTTCGACGAATTCCACTTCGTATGTTTACAATTGAAATCCCCGATCAGAAGGACCGAGTCTCCCATACTAAGTAGCGACAGAATGTCACTTTCTAGTAGTTGCGTATCCCCCGGACGGTATACAGAGGCAACTATCAAAGGCTGATGGCCAGTGAGGAATACCTGGCATACTGACACCTCGAGGTCCTCAAGAGACGGAGGGTCGAGCGGTATACAGTGTAGATTCTTTTTATAATAAATGATAGTGCCACCGCCGTGGGTGGCTCTATCATTTCTTACAACCCTATAGTTCGCAATACTGGGAGTGCGCATGCTAGGTTTAAGAAGCGACTCCTGTATACAAAAGATATCTAAATTATGAGATTGCGCGAATTCGCTTAATAATTCTCTTTGATGTCCTGACACCGCGAGCGTTGTACGTAGCTATAGTGAGAGATCTAGGTTTAATTCTCGCTAAATGCGAGTCAGCGGGCAAAGGGGTAAAGCTATTGATGACCGCCATTGGAATAATTTAATTTGCGTGGAAGCCCGCGATGGCTTCCAGAAGAAAAATGTGTTCGCTTACCGCTTGTAAGCGAGCCTGCTTGGAACCATTAGTGTTCCTCAGCTTACCGGCGAAAACGCTTAACTCGGCGAAGTCAATATTACTAGCGAAATCTAAAACGAGACCTAAGTCGCTAGCAGGGGAAGTAGGTACGCGCGCGGGGGCGGGGGGGCGCGCCGCCACCATGGTGGACGGCGACTTCGAAGGGACCCCAGCCCGGGCCGCAGCGCGGGCGGGGACCGGAGCTGCGGAATGCGCGGGAGCCGGCGGAGGCGCGGGCTTAACCCACGCATTTGTTTTAGGGAGCGGGGCGGGTACATACCTAGGTGGTACCGGTGCCTGCGCGTACGGACGCGAAGGCTGCGGACCCCTGTTGTACATCGTGCGTCTGCGCGGCGCACGGGCGCATCCGCGATAGTTCGCGGGATGGCCCTGCGTCTCACACAGTACGCAGCTAGGAGGGACGGCCGGGTCGGGAACCTTGCGGGGGCAATCCGCAGTCCCGTGGTCGTCGAGGCACTTCACGCACCTCGGGCGCGCGAAGCAATGACGCGCAGAGTGACCGTATAGTTGGCAGCGATGACACTGCCCTATCTGGCCTCTGTTAAGCGGGGGTTCGACACGGATGCCGGTGAGTGAACACACCGAGCGAAGATTGAATATTTTCTTTCCCTCATCACTGAGTTCAAGAATAACTAGGACAATATCATATTTCGCTTTACTGCGATAATTATATAAACGGTGCGTTTCACGCACGGGGAAGGCCTTTATTTTTTAAATCATTGAAATACATACTCACAATCTATCTCTTTTGGGATGCCTTTAATTACGACGCGCAACTGGCGTTCGTCTTCTAAGGCGTACGAGTGGAAGCCGATATGGCTGTCCCTCAAGAAGCTGGTTAATCGACGGTGTTCCGTCGAGGTCTGAACCTGGACCTTAATTCCGACCGCCGTTAAGCGCGCGGTGGAGAAATTAATATTGTTTCGAATCATAAAAACAGAAACATCGTCCCATTTGTGCTTTTCTTGCACGTAAATGGGCGGAGGGGGTTTAATGCGGGGCGCGCGGGGAGGCGCGGGGGTCTCTCCCTCTAAGGGCTCAACCGAAACGGGAGCGGGGGAGGGGGGGGCGGTCGACGAGCCGCTTGCGCGGGAAGCATTGCCTTTAGGCTTGTTTGCCTTCTTTGGCGGAGGAAGGGCCGTAGGGGCCTTGGCCTTACGTTTGGCCGAGCGGGAAGTGACGGTTTCGAAACCATCATCGTCAGATGTATCCGACACCTCCATATCCCGATGGAGGGGGGAAGCGGGGGCAGGGGAGAGTCGAACATCCTCGGTGGACATCGACCTCTCTTCGGGGATTTGGCTCGGGCCGGCCTCGACAGGGCTCGGCTCATCGGCCGACGCGCACGTAGCTTCGTTACTCGAGTCGTCTAGCAAAAAATGGGCGGGGAGGGGGGAGGGGGGACAATTAAATTCCTCCTTGGCATATTTAATGAAGGACCAATACGCGTCTATATAATGTTTCTCGAGATATTCTAAAACCTCCCGGAAACCTAACTTTCGCTCCATTTTTTAGTAACACACCCCTCACCTTGCGGCAAGGGGGCGGGTGAGTAGTGTAAGGATCTATCTACTATCACTTTTCTGTTTTTCCGCTGGTGAACGGAAGGTGTGTGCCTAACTATAAAAGTGTAAACACTTACAGAAAGCCTTATCGAACGCGAGAAGATGGCTTCAACCTCAGCAAAACGCCGCGCAGCACAGCACGACACAGCACAGCAGGGCACCGCGACGCACAGCACAGCACAGCGCGAGAGCGGAAAACGCTAAACGAGAAAGCCCGGAATGACTCGCACAACCAGTGACTTGGAATGCGCGCTACGGTTGTGAAGAAATTAAAAGACCAACGGGCACGACTGTCGCCAGCCGCGTCCAATCGGTCAATGTGTATAAAAAAAAAAAAAAAAAAAAAAAAAAAAACGGGCGCCCGCGTTTCGTTATATATATACACTCACGTCGCCGAGCAGCTCTCGGCTCTGATCGGTTCCACTCGTTACTCGTCGTCGACGTGCGGGGGGCTTGTCAGATTTGCAAAAAAAAAAAAAAAAAAAGTAATAGATTTCTATTACGCATTATTATAATAATTATTATTATTATTTTGGTCTCACACGATTTATTTATTTATTTTTTTTTCTTTATTATTATTTCTCTCTCTCTCTCTCTCCAATATATGTCTCATATGCTGGGTGTATATAAGATCGTCCAATCCAATATTCAAATTCATCTAGTCTACATATATATTTTTTTTATATATATATATATATATATATATATATATATATATATATATATATATATATATATATAATATATATATATATATATATATATATATATATATATATATATATATATATATTTATTTATTTTATGTGTGTCTGAATACGTATGCGTGCGTGCAAGTGTTTCTTTAATAGTAGTAATTGTGATGATATTCATAAAAATTTTTCGACACGATTCTTTGTACACGTATGAAACGACATTCTATTTAGACTTTAATGTCAGAACAATTTGTGGCCCTGAAAAGGGCCTTTTGGATGTATGATAATAATTATGTGTAATATTACACACACAAAAAACACATACACACACACAGCCCACAATAATAATAACACACGAACATCGCTTATCGCGTCGTGGTCGTCATGAATGCATGCATGCATGCATATTTATGTGTATGTATACACTGCGGAAGAAGGAGGAGAGCATTTTATGCACGTTCGCCTCTGATCCTGCGGGCGAGCTGGATGTCCTTGGGCATGATGGTGACGCGTTTCGCGTGGATAGCGCAGAGGTTGGTGTCCTCGAAGAGGCTCACCAGATACGCCTCGCTGGCCTCCTGGAGGGCCATCACGGCGGAGCTCTGGAATCGGAGGTCGGTCTTGAAGTCCTGCGCGATCTCGCGCACCAGACGCTGGAAGGGCAACTTGCGGATCAGGAGTTCGGTGCTCTTCTGGTAGCGACGGATCTCACGGAGGGCGACCGTGCCGGGCCTGTATCTGTGCGGCTTCTTCACGCCTCCGGTGGCCGGTGCGCTCTTGCGGGCGGCCTTGGTGGCGAGCTGCTTGCGGGGCGCTTTGCCACCGGTGGACTTGCGAGCGGTTTGCTTGGTACGAGCCATTTCTCTATCTCTTCAGACACGCACACACAACAACAACAACTGAATTGAACTGAACACGGAAAGTCTCTCGTCCGAAATGTCCCCACTTTTATAAAACCCTCATAGATATATACACGCGCGCGCGCGCGAGAGCGCGAAACGATCGTCTCTCTCTGTCTTTGCGCACGAGGATTGAGCGACTAAGAACGAACGAACGACGAAGCGGTCGGGCGTCGGGCGGTGAGACTGTGGTGAACCGGGAATCGAATCGAAGATCGAATGAAGCACGATAGAAAATATGGATGACTATAACGACAACAAGAAGAAGAAGAAGAAGAATAAGTAATAATAATAATAATAATAACAATGGGAAAATGAATAAGAAAAGAAAACAACAGTGGTGAAAATGATGAAATGAAATGCGGTGTATTATATATATTATATATATATAGTAGTCGGTTAGGAATGTATATATAATAATAATAATAATATGTGACACACATGAAATGAAATCAGAAATAGAAGGATTATAATAGCGTAGATAATTTCCAGAGAGAGTAAAGTAGTTTTGATTAATTATTAATAATAATAATAATAATGTGTCGTTAGTTAATTGACCTTTCTTAGATTCAATTCAACCAAAAATAACAAAAAAAAAAAAATAACAAATCTATTGATTAGCTTAGCTTATGATTATGATGATGATGATGATCGGTAGTCATAATACAAAATCTGTGCGCATGCATCAACTTTTTGAGGGACAGACGTTTTCCGAGAAACTGTATATTTCAACGTGAATCATTTAGTGGCCCTGAAAAGGGCCTTTTTGTCTAGTTGCGGTGGCGGCGATGATGATGATGTTGTTGTTGTCGTCGTCGTCGTCGTCGTGGTGGTCGTTGTTGATGCGTGTATTATATATAGTAAATATATATTAGCAAACACGCACACCACCACGACGCACACACATTAGCACACACAACACAACACAATACACGCACGCCGCCGCCGCCGCCGGAAGAATTCCTGTGAGCGCCTCACTTGGAGCTCGTGTACTTGGTGACGGCCTTGGTGCCTTCGCTGACGGCGTGCTTGGCCAACTCGCCGGGCAACAGGAGCCTCACGGAGGTCTGCACCTCCCTGGACGTGATCGTCGATCTCTTGTTGTAGTGGGCGAGGCGCGACGCCTCGGCGGCGATGCGCTCGAAGATGTCGTTCACGAACGAGTTCATGATGGACATGGCCTTGCTGGAGATTCCGGTGTCCGGATGGACCTGTTTGAGCACTTTGTAGATGTAGATGGCGTAGCTCTCCTTCCTCTTGTGCTTCTTCTTTTTCTTGTCCGATTTGGAGATGTTCTTCTGGGCCTTGCCAGATTTCTTGGCGGCCTTTCCGCTAGTCTTGGGTGGCATGTCTACTAATACTTTTATTAGAGAGAGATATAAATTGCCTGTCCGTCCGTGCTGTCTTCTTCCTGCTCTACCGTGAGGGAGCGGGGGGATGGCTCCAAGGCGTTTGCCTCTTAGCCATTGTTTCTCTCGGCACTCACTACTGTGAGTGCGTCTCTGGGTCGGGCTAATAGCCCTTTGTGATGTGCACCATTTGGGGTGGTGCATGGGATAAGGGAGTCTTGATGGGTGAGCGTTTGCTACCTGGGCGGTCTGCCCAGCCGGGTGAGACCCTCGGTTACCCGGGGGAGGCCCAGCTTAGGCGACCAGCGACCATGGTAGCAGCTCAGGAGTCACGGTTGGGTGGTAGGAGATCCCTCGGGAGACGTCGGTGAGGTCCTTTGTCTGGTGGTCTGCTATGCCAAGGGGCTATGTTCTGCAAGTGCAGGTGGTCCGATATATCGGCGCGGCGAAACGCGTTGGACGCGAGCCGGCCGATATGGTCCTCCAGGCTTTCCACCTTCAAGTCTCGCTGGAGTGTGGAGTTGCGGACGAAGCGTGGAGCCTGGGTAACATGCCTGAGGGCGATGTTCTGGACCACCTGCAGAGTGTCTCGTAGGCTGGGTTTCGCTAAAGCGTACCACGCTGGAGCTGCATATGTGAGGTAAGGCCTCACATAGGTCTTGTATAATGAGAGCTTGACCTTGAGTGGGAGTCTTGCTTTGAAGAGGGGGCGCAGCATGTGAAGCGCTGCCCTTGCTGCGTTGGCCGCCTTCTTGGCATGTTTGTCCATAGTCAGTCTACGGTCGATGATCACACCCAGGTAGGTGGCCTGCATAGTCCAGGGGACCTGCTGGCCCAACAGACTGAGAGGAGGAGGCAATGTTCGGCGACCGGAGAAGGAGACTGCTTGGGTTTTCTCAACGTTGAGGGCGAGCCTCCACTCCGCCAGCCAGTCAGGCAGCAGGTCGAGAGCTCGCTGGAGTTTGGAGGTAGCATGCTGTGAGTTGAGGGACTTCGTAACTAGGGCTACGTCGTCGGCATAGAGTGCCAATAAGGTGCCCTCCTGGGTGGGGATGTCATCTGTGTACATTGAGTACAAGAATGGTGCCAATATGCTGCCCTGCGGGACGCCGGCAGCGATGGGGTGGCTGTTGGAGATAACACTCTCCACCCTCACCGCGAAGGTCCTGCCCTGAAGGAAACTGGCGAGGACGAGTGTTAATGGCTGGGAGATGCCAGCCCTGAGCGCTTTGTGCAGGAGCCCAGGGTGCCAGACGCGGTCGAAAGCGCTGGCGACATCTAGGAAGGCTGCGACTGCACTCTCCTTCCTGTTGTTGGCGGCTGCTACGAAATGTAGCACTCTAGCCAGCTGCAATGTGGTAGAGTGACCGGAGCGGAAGCCAAACTGTTCTTGACGTGGCTGGAAATGCGTCTGGAGAAGTGGCAGCAGGAGCTTCTCAAACAGTTTGGCCACCGAACTGAGCAGAGTTATGGGCCGATAGCCTTCCGGTCTTCTTGGGTTCTTCAAGGGTTTTGGCAGCATTATTACCAGGCCCTTCTTCCACGCCTGGGGAAAGTAGCCCAGGCGCGGGATTGCACTAAAGAGCCTGGTGAGAGCAGCGACAAATCGCATCGGTAGGTGACGCAGAGCTCCGTTGGTTATTCCATCATTGCCCGGGGCTTTGTTAACCTTTAACCTTAGGATGGTCTTCTTCACCAACGCTGGGGAGAAGAATGGCGTCAAGTTTGGCGATGTGATTGGAGCAGCCAGAGTCGACCGGACCTCGGCTTCCAGTTGCTCGTGATCAGCTGGTCTCTCACTGGGATTGGGTTTGAACTGCGACTCCAGGTACTCAGCCAACAGTTCCGCTCTCTCTGCGGCAGGATAACAGAGAGAGCCGTCGGGTCTATACAGTGGGTGTGTGGCCGGCTTCTTTTTGGTGAGCTGGCGGCACAGGCGGAATAGGGAGGTCTGGTCCTCGCATGACCTGTCTATCCTCTTCTCCCAGTTGATCGCGTTGGCGTCTGAGAGCGCCGCCCTTATTTGTTCCTTGAGCCGATTGAGAGTCGTCTTTAGGGTAGGGTCCCTGGTGCGCTGCCACTCTTTGCGGGTCCTTCTCTTCCTATCAATGAGGGCGCGTATGTGACCAGGGATCGGGAGTCTGTTCCGGGGATGCGCAGGGCTAGTTGCCTTTTGCATGGCTTCTTGAATGGACGTGGTGAGCGTCTCCACCAGGCGGTCCACACTGGATGGATCAGTGAGGGGTTCGGGAGTTGCAAGCTGCTGATTCAAGAGGACGGACTCAAAATGCTCCCATGAGATACGTCCTTTAGGTGCTGGGCCTCTAGCTAGTGCCAACCTGCCCGAGATTGTGGCCAGGACAGGCTGGTGATCGGATCCGAAGGAGTCCGGCAGCGTTTCGAGGTCCAGTGAACTCAGTCCTCTGTGAACTGCTAGGTCGATGGTCGACGGTTGGTTGGTGCTGATTGCGGAGAAGTGTGTCGGCGAGTCCGGGCCGGTCACCACGTATCCGTATCGTGTGGAATCCTGGTAGAGCTTGCGCCCTACGTGAGTCGTGACTATGCAGTGCCAAGTCGAGTGCTTGGCATTCCAGTCGCCGGCTGCCAGAGTGGGTACGGTGCCATCCATCAGCTTGCGAAGGTCAGCAGCAACGAAGATCTCGACGCACGGCCGGTATATGGCATATATGCGCAAGGGAGCGTTATTGCAGAAGGTCTCGATGCCCAGCGACTGCAAGGACTGAGTGTCGAGGTTCGGAAGCTTCTGGAAGACCAGGTCCTTCCGCACTGCCACTAGAAGCCCCCTGCGACCTTGGGGTTCGTCCAGCCGCAGTACGTGAAAGCCTGGTAGGTTGATAGAGTCCGATGGGTGCAAGTGTGACTCGTTGATGAGGGCCACATGGGCCTTTTCTTGCTGCAGTAACACTCGGAGGAATGGGAGCCGCCTCCTGAGTCCCGCGGAGTTCCAAAACAAGACCCTCAGTTCTTCAGGCATTGCGGAGGAGTTTAGTCATGCCTTCAAGAACGCATTGAACAGGGTCTCGACCTTCCCTCAGGGCGAAGAGTACCTCCTTGAGGGTGTCGATAGCCCTGTCAATGGCCATGTGAGCAGGCGGGAGAGTCCCGGCCTGTGATGTCTCTCGAGTAGTTTGCTGGTCGGTTTTCCCTGCCGACTGAGCTGCTGTATGTGTGGAGGCGGCTGCGCTGGCCTGCTCCGGCTTCATCTGCTTCTTTTTATTTTTAGTAGAGCGCTTCTTAAGGCGTCTTCCTCTTTCTGTGGGGTTGTTGGCCTGAGCCATGAGAGTCGGCGCGCCTGCTTCGGCGCTGACGGTGCTCATGGTAACTGGTGCTGCAGTTTTCCCGGAGTGTCTGGGTGCCAGCTGTGATAGAGCTACCGTACCTGCCCGCTTGTTACGCAGCTCCCTTTTAAATTGCGGGCAGGCGGTGTAATTGGCAGGGTGCGCGCCTCCACAGTTGGCGCAAGTCGCTGGTGTTTCTAGTGGCCTAGGGCAGTCGCGCGCGAGGTGCTCTTCCCCGCACCTCACGCACGCAAGCCGTCTGTGGCATCCATGGCTGCTATGACGGAAGGCCTGGCATCTATGGCATTGCGCAGGCCCTCTTTTGCTGCGCCAAGCTTCTATCTTGATCCCGGGCATGTAGAGCAGCTCTGTCACTGCATAAATGCCCGGGATTAGGTCCGGAGTATTCGTTAGAACGGCGAAGAACACGCAGCCCGGCCTGCCCATCCTCGCTCTAATCGGGCGCACGTACTCGGCTTGGTAGCCGAGTTCGCCCAAAGCCTCTGTTATCTCCTCCGGGGTTGTCGTCACTGGTAGCCCGCGTATGGCCACCTTCCTGCTCATCTCGGAAGGCAGCGCATACGAGAACCATGACAGGTTCACAGTCTTCTCCAGCTCGGAGAGGTATCGTTGTATAACTCGGTACTCATCCTCCGAGCTGGGGGTGAAGCGCACCCCCCGTCCAAAGGGGCGCGCGTTTGGCGCATGGCCAAGGCTGTCCTTCAAAGTGCGGAAGTGCATTGCCCAATTCGGCAGGTCTTCAACGATGAGCGGCGGATAGCGCGGTCTTGCCGGCTGTGGAGCGGCTGCTTGTTGTGTAGCCGGCATCGCTGGCGGAGCCTGAGCTGTTTGAGCGGCTTGGCCCGTGCCAGGAGCGCGTAGCGCGTCGGCGAACGTCACTGCAGTGTCCAAAGCGGTCTGGGGATCAAGGTTCCCCAAGGTTCCCGCGAGGTTCCCGTCAGGTTCCCTCAGGTTCCTTTCAGGTCCCCTCAGGTTCCTTTCAGGTCCCCTCAGGTTCCCTTCAGGTCCCCTCAGGTTCCCTTCAGGTCCCCTCAGGTTCCCTAGGGTTCCCGGGGTTCCCAGGGGTCCTGGTGATGCTGCGATGGGCCTGGTGGGAAGCACAGGTCCAATTTCGGCGTTTCTTGTGAGTCGGGGGTCTCTTCTTGCGCCAGGGTGCAGATGAGCGCAGGGCCTCTTGGCGTCTTCAGTCGGTGAGTCGTTGTCGGAGGGCCTGGGCCTCCTGACGGGCGTCAGTGCTGGTGCTGGTGCTGATGGTCCCTCGGTGGTGGTGGTGCTGGCGGCGCGCTCGAGCTCCCTTCCCTTGTCATTCAGGAACATGGAAATATGTTCCAAGAGTGACCGGGAGAGGGAGCCGCGCAATTCCAGCTCCGCCACGACGAGCATGTCCGAGTGCAGCTGTGTCATGGGCGACAGCTGATCGTCCATGCGGGAGGGGGCGGAGGGGGACCTCTTCGGTCTGGCATCTTTGGTTACAGCGGCTGCGCGAGAGGCGCGCTGTGGTGTCACTTCCGTAGGGCGCGGGGGTGAACCCGCGGGGGGGGCGGTAATCTCCGCCGGCAAGGGGCCCGAATCCCCAGCATGACGCGCGGTAATATCGCGCGCTTGCGGAGATCGGCGAAACGCCTCGCCTGCGGAGGTAACCGCGGCGGAGGGGCCCGGGGGGGCGGTCGCGAAGGCTTCGGCTGCGTGGCCCGGCGATGTCACCGGTAGGCGGATGCTCCGGTACATGAACGGCGCGGGCGCAGGGCTTCTTTGGCGTGAGGTACGCTGGGGGCGGGGGGGAGGAACATTTTCCGACCCCACTGTAGCTGCTACTGGCAATAGAGGTCGCTGTCGCGAGCGCGACCGAGATCGGCTACGTCGCGAACTTCCACGATCACTCATATTGGCTTCGGTTTTGTTTACCCGCTCTCGGCAGTCATCGGGCCTCCTCGGGTTTTACACTCGGTTCAGCCCGGACGATCGAGGGGCGCGACGCGCGGAGCGACGCGGAACGCGGCACGAGCGCACGCGGGCGCTGGCGAAACTCGCCGACAATTTACTATTAAATTGCGAAGAATTTCTGAGAACTTGGATTTAGGACTCGAGCCGTTGAGTAGAGAACTCACAGGCGGGCAAGCAATCCTCCTCACGTGCCTGTCCGTGGACGAAATCCGTCCGTATAGGCCGCACTTGTGGACGCACAAACGCTCACGACGTACGCCATCTTTTTTGACGGAATCGACCAATCAGGGCGCCGTACGAGTCACGAGAGGGGGGGGGGGGAGGTTCACGGGGGGGGAGGAGGGAGCGGAACCGCCACCCCCCCCCCCCCCCCCCCTCCCCCCTCGCGTCCCGCCTCCCAGCAAGTGGCATGCGTTATGCGGAATACAGACGAATTCATACCATACATACATGAACAAAATTTACACTAATTCCTATTAGACAATTTGTAAATTATTATCTTTTATTTATTTATTTATTTGTTTTTATATTTTATTTATTTATTTATTTTTATTATTATTATTATTATCATCATCCCATTACTATGGATGATATGTCACGTATTTAGTGGGTTATCTGTTTAAGAATGATAGATAGATAGATATATTGTACGTTGTGTGTTTGATAATAGATTATATGATTTAGAGAGAGACGTCTCGCAAGATGAAACTTTCTATGCGCTAATCTGGTCAGCAAGCTTCCACGGAAATATTTTGTGGCCCTGAAAAGGGCCTTTTAATTAATTATAAAGAAAAAACATTCAAACACATCACACGCAGGACACACGCACAAAATGGAATGCACACGCACGTGTGCGTGCGTGTACACTCACACACTCTGGTCGTAGTCGTTGTCGTGTGAGAGAGAATTAAGCTTTCTTCTCGGTCTTCTTGGGCAAGAGGACTGCCTGGATGTTGGGCAGTACACCGCCCTGCGCGATCGTAACTCCCGAGAGCAACTTGTTCAACTCCTCGTCGTTACGGATCGCCAATTGGAGATGCCTTGGGATAATTCTGGTCTTCTTGTTGTCACGAGCGGCGTTGCCGGCCAACTCGAGCACTTCGGCGGCCAGATATTCCATCACGGCGGCCAGGTAGACCGGTGCTCCGGCACCCACGCGTTCGGCGTAGTTCCCCTTTCTCAGAAGTCTGTGTATACGACCCACGGGAAACTGAAGTCCGGCACGATTGGAACGAGACTTTGCCTTTCCCTTCACTTTGCCTCCTTTACCGCGACCCGACATGATGATGCACGCGAAGTATTAAACTTTTAACGACAATGTATAAAAATAAAAGATAACCGCGCGGAGAGAGAGCGCACTCGTAACGAACGCTCTTCAGGTTTGAATAGGAATTAAGCGGACGCTCTTGTTTTTTTTTTTTTTTTTTTCTGAGTGACTGAATTGCTGTTGACCTGGGATGGTCTTTACAGCGTCACCGGGCGTGGAGGGGCGAGTGTGGCTCGCCCCTGGAGGAATATATACGAGATTTTATGGATGCTCGTGAAAGAAACAGCGATCGCAGGGGAATGCCCTGCGTACGCTAATCAGGATGGTCTGTGACCGTCTGGCCCCGCCGCGCCGAGGCGCGGACGTGCCGTGAGAAAGGACTGGCCTTGTCGCCTCTTACGGCGACGGCGAATATGTCTTGGGACTGAGGAATGCAACCTGCCTATATACTGGGCGTTTGCGACTGTGATTGGGTCATCGGGGTCTAAGAGGACGCTACGAGGGCGTCGAAGAAGCGGGTGTGGGTGCGGAGCGTATTTACACGCTGAAACAATGAGGGGGTTGGAGTGGTCATCTGCACGCTCATAGTAGCGTTTGGCTAAGCCTTTGCAGAATTCCTGGAGTGACTCTAATTCGAAATCTTTGTGTAGGTCCACGTTGCGTACGTACCAGGGGCATCCGGATGCCATGCGGAGGAATTTATTTTGGACCCTCTGAAGGAGGTCTATCTTAGTGTGCGCGAACGCAACACAAGCATAGGACATGATGGGACGGATGCAAGTTTTGTACAGTGTCAGCTTGTTACGAAGCGACATTTTACTCCGCTTGCAAATCAGTGGATATAGCCTGTTCATGACGAATGTTGCTTTGTTTTTAACATACGTGATGTGTGGCCGGAAGGAGAGTTTCGAATCTAGTACGACGCCTAAGTATTTGACCTGGGACTTCCAGGGGATTGGTTTATTTTGTAGGAAAATAGTCGAGACGGTCTCGTGACGCTTTCGGGGAAAGAGCACGGCTACGCTTTTTTCCGGATTGACCTCAAACCGCCACTTGCTAAACCAATCGCCTAGGGCGTTGGCAGCTTGTTGCAGTCTTTCGGCCAGTATCCAAGCGGAGCGGTCGGTGGTGTACAGAGCGGTGTCGTCGGCATACATTGCAAGTTCGACTTTATCTGTTCGCGGAATGTCGCTGGTGTAGAGCGCGTATAGGATGGGAGATAACGTGGAGCCTTGAGGGACTCCGGCGTGGACGGGACGAGCGGACGATAAGGTCCCTTCTAACCTATATCTGAACGAACGATTCGACAGGTATTCACGTATGATGTGCACGAGAGAGTCTGGCAGGGCCATACGACGGAGCTTGAAGAGCAGGCCGTTGTGCCAGACCTTGTCGAAGGCTTTGGCGATATCTAGAAATATGGCGGCCGTGTCGCTACGGATAGACCTATGAACGCTATATTTCGAAATGTGTTCCGTTAACCGATGAACTTGGTGTATGGACGAGTGGTGGGATCTAAAGCCGAACTGTTCGTTGATGAGCAGTTGGTTTGTCTCGACTATTTCTTTTAATCTAATCAAGATTATTCTCTCGTATACTTTCCCTAGGCAGCTAATGAGGCTGATGGGTCTGTAACTAGAGGGGAGGTTGGCGGGTTTTGTGGGCTTACGGATTCCTATAACTATTGCTTCCTTCCACTCGGTAGGGAAGGAGCAGCCTACTAGGAGCGCGTTAAATATGTGGACCAACAAAGAGACGAATTGGATCGGGAGATTTTTAAGGACCTTGTTCGATATTCTGTCAGGCCCCGGGGCCTTTTTGGGATTGAGGTCCTTCAAAATGGATTTTACTTCATCCACGTCGATTGGGCGAACCGGTTCGCCGGTCGGGGGCATCGAAGCCCACTCTGTAACCTCGGAGTCCACTTCCGACAAGTGATCCGGGTCACATGGCTGATCGCTCGGTGAGCATTGCAACTCTAAACTGTCCGCGAGGCATTCCGCTTTATCAGTGTCATCGGCCGCGATTGTGTTATCGGGTTTAATGAGAGGAGGCATAGTCGCCACTGTGTCGGATCGAAAGGTTCTCGACAGCGCCCAGAAAGCCTGGGACGATGGCGTGAGCCCTTCGAGTCGACTATCCCAAGACTCGCCTCTGAGCTGTTCAAATTGGGATTTGACTCTTCTCCTAAGATTATTAAGGGTTTTTCGGTTTGCGGCGTTCGGGCACGCGTCGTGAGCTCTAGTGGCTGCGTTTTTACGTCTTATTAACTCCCTAAGCTTTTCTGGGATCTCGAATCTTCCCTCGGGAAGATCTGGGATCTCTTTTGAGCAGCTTTGGAGCGTTTGGTGTATGTAGGTCGTGAATTTGGACGCGGCTTCCCTAGCAACATCTACTGAGTCTATAATGCCAGGAATGAGGTCGGTAAGAGGGGAGTCGTCCGCCTTGATGAGTTTGGCGAACTTTGTCCAATTTGTTACTGTTTTCGTCGGTAGGCCTGAAGGGCTGTCTGTCCCTAGCTTAAAAACTACTGGGCGATGATCTGAGTCAAGTTCCGATAGTGATTCTATAGAGCGCAGCCAGAGGGCAACGTCCTTTAGAACCACTATGTCTAGAACTTCAGGGGAGCCTCTTGTTCCGGTGGGAAACCTGGAGGGTGTCGGGGGTCCTATTACTGAAAGGTTATATTTATCTGCGAGGCTTTCTAAAATTAGGCCTCGTGTGCAATTTTTTGTCGAGTTCCAATTGATATGTTTGCAATTGAGATCTCCGGTCAGAAGGACAGAGTCTCCCATGTTAAGTAGCAAACGAAGATCTTTTTCTAGGACTGGCTTCTTCGGTGAAAGGTAAACTGACGCTATGATAATTGGCTGATGGCCTGTTAGGAATATCTGGCATATAGGCGCTTCGATGCTTTTTAAGGCTGCCGGTGGGTCTAGTGGAACGCAGTGGAGGGTCTTTTTGTAATAAATTAGTGTGCCCCCCCCTGGGCTGGTCAGTCTGTCGTTTCGTACTAGTCTGTAGTTCGGAATTTTCGGATCGCGGATGGTTGGTTTTAGAAAGGACTCCTGTACGCACAGGACGTCCAGTTGGTGCGCGGTCGTGAAGTCGCGGATTAGGTCTTTTTGTCCTATGACACTGTTAGCGTTAAACGTCGCGATTGTTAGGGCTCTTGGTTTTAAACGCGCGAGACGCGAATCAGCGGGCAACGGGATATTATTATTTATTACCACCATTGGAATTTTTTAGTAAGCGTGGAAGCCCACGATGGCTATAATGAGACCGGCGTGTTCTTGTGTGGCCTGCATTCTGGCCGACGGATTACCGTTTGAGCGGCGTATTTTTTCGGCAAATACGCTGAGTTCGTCGATATCGAAGAGACCTATGAACTCTGAGACTAATTCCGCGTCGGACGAAGGTTGACGGGGTGCGTTCACGGGAACGTTGACCGGGCGTGGGTCGGCGACCGGGCGTGGAACGGCGACCGGACGTGGGTTCGCCTTTGGCGCGGGGGGGGGGCGGAACCACGCGGTTGATGCCGGCATAGGTGCGGGAACGTACACCTGCGGGGCTGAAGGCACCGCTGGTGCCCTGTAGAAGTTGGAGGGTCTCGAAACCCTCCCTGCCTGGCCGCCCTGCCCAGGGTACCTGCGGCGCGGGGCCCTGGGACACCCGCGGTAGTTCGCGGGGTGCCCCTGGGTCTCGCACAGCACGCAGCTGGGTGGGACGGTGGGGTCGGGGACCTTACGGGGACAATCCGCCGTCCCGTGGTCTCCCAAACATTTCACGCACCTGGGGCGCGCGTTGCAATTTCGGGCCGAGTGTCCGTACAATTGACAGCGGTGACACTGTCCTATTAAACCGCGGTTACGTGGGAGCTCCACGCGGAGCCCCGTTAAAAAGCAAATTGCCCTAATGTCGAATATTTTCTTTCCCTCGGGGGAAAGATCTAATATGACGAGGCAGCTGTCGTATGGTCGTTTGGTTTTAAAGTGGTACATCCGATGTACCTCTCTGACGGGTAAGCCTTGGGACTTAAGGTCCTGCAAAATTAAATCTGTCTCCATCTCTTTTGGGAGACCTTTGATAACCACGCGGAGGTGACGTTCGTCTTCCAGCGCGTACGTGTGGAAGCCGACGTTGGCCTCCCTGAGGTGGGCCGTGAGGCGGCGATGGTCCGAGGTCAGGGCGCACTGGACTTTAATGCCCTCCCGGGTAGATCGCGCAGAGGTAAAGTTTACCTTCTGCGCGAGCATCCAGGCGGACACGTTGTCCCAGGCGCCCTTTTCTTGGACGATTACGGGGGGCGGCGGTTTAACGCGAGGAGGGGCCGCGGCGTTGGCCTGAGGGGCCGGAGTCGGGTCGAGGGTCTGTCTGTCATTACCGGCTGTAGGGGACATTGGGGAGGGAACGCTAGCTGGGGCCTTAGGGGCCTGGCTCGTCTTACCCAAAGAGCGGTTGTCTGGGGTGTTGCTACCGTGCGAGGTGGAAGCGACTGATTTCTTTGGCGTTTTAGACAGTGCAGGGATTTCTGCCTTCGCCTTTCGTTTAGCAGCTTTAGAGACGACGGTCTCGAAACCGCCGTCTTCCACATTGGACGTCTCCATCGCGGCCTGCTCGGTTGCAGGGTTCGTTAAACCTACGTTGACCTCTAAAGTTTGAGGCGATAGCTCCCTGAGAGTTTCCGCGTATGACGCGAGGTTGTGGTAAACGTCGCCGTGAAAGTTTTTGATGAAGGTTAAAACCTCGCCTTTAGGGAGAGACTCGATTAGTTTCTCCATTATATCGGATAGAGCGGAGTGGTTAAATTAACAAAACGCTAGTAAGCGGGGGAGATAGTAAGGAACTTAATCTATTTATACCTCTCCTTGTCTGGATCGGGCGAAGCGGGGCAGGAACCACAGCACAACTGCACTGCACTTCACTGCACAACACTTCACTAATGACACGCACAATAGTTGATGACGCATGAGCGTCCTCGTCACTGCGCGCACAATCGGTATCGCAACTAGGCAAAGCCGCTTGGGCGGAGACGTACACGTCCGAGCGGTTCGGCTGTCGAAGCGAGAGATAAGCGGACGTTCTAAAAATTCACTTTTTTATATAGTTTTAAGGGATCATTGCGCGCATAAATGGTGGGGACGCGAACGAGCATCGCCGCAAGCGACGGTGCACGAGGATAGCCGACGATCGCCGAATCGTTTTGTTTTCTTATAACTTTATTTATTTAAAAATAATAAATAAATAAATATATATTAAAAACATCAACATTTTTTTTTTTTTTTTTTTTATCAATTGACTACACTATATTAAGTCCAAGTAGATAAATGTGTGGGTGTCTTAGATAGTTCGATGCCTAATACTAATGTTTACTAATAAGACTTATCGTATTTGTAACTGAATAATTTGAAGTTTCTGTTTAATGCTTTCCAGAGTGACGGAGAGAGAGGCGTGTGAAGAGAGATTCGAATAGAGGAGATGGAACAGGATTGTATGCCACGTGTCCGATAGGTTAGTTCGTGTAATTATTTATTATTTATTTTATTTACTTGTAACTTGAAAGTGAGACGACTTCTCGTCGATGAAACTTCACCACCGATCGTATGATATGTAATATGTTATTACTATTACAACTACTACTACTGCTCGGTGTGTATTTAGAAACATTTGTTAGCCCTGAAAAGGGCTTTTTGTGTCGTGCTCTCTATTAGAGATGCACATTCCGTAGCGCGTTCTGTCGCCGTCACGCACACACACATGATTTGTGCGAGTGTGGGTTATTTAACGTTCATTTAGCGACGCACACTTGTTATTTTATTCACTTTTTTGGCGTGGCGGACGCGGCTTTTTTCGCGGCCGGCTTCGACCTGGGCGTGACGGCCTTCTTCGGCTTGGGCGCTTTTGGTTTCTTGGTCGGCGGTTTGGCAGTCTTCTTCGCCTTCGAAGCGGCGCCGCCCTTCGCTTTAGAGGCGGAGGACGAGGCGGCGGCGGCGGCGGAGGCCTTCTTTGCGGCTGCGGCGGACGGTGCGGGCTTCTTCTTCGCGGCGGCCGCCTTCTTGTCCTTCACGGACGCTTTAGCTTTGGACTTGGACGGCGAGGACGGCGCGGCGGCGGCTGCCGAGGCGGCGGCCCCCTTCTTTCCCCCCCTGCCGCCGGCGGACGAAGCCGCCGCTGCGGCTCCCGACGCCTTCTTCGACCTGGACGAGGCGGCGGCGGACGACGCGCCAGACGCGGCGGCGGAGGACGCCTTCCCGGCGCCGCCGCCGGCCGCCGCCTGCTTGCTCTTCGAAGCGGACGACTTGGATTCGAGCTTGAAACTGCCCGAAGCGCCCTTGCCCTTGGTCTGTATCAGCGCGCCGGACTCGACGGCGCTCTTTAGATATTTTCTGATGAACGGGGCCAACTTCTCGGCGTCCACTTGGTACTGGGCCGCTATGTACTTCTTGATCGCCTGCAGAGACGAACCGCTGCGCTCCTTGAGCTCCTTGATGGCGCTGTTGACCATCTCGGAAGTCTTAGGGTGGGTCGGTTTCGCCTTCGGCTTCTTGGCTGCGGCGCCGCCGGCGCCCGCCGATTTCGGTTTCTTCGCCGGCGTGGCGGGTGCGGGAGATTCGGATGCTACTGCAGCGTCGGCCATTTTATTACTACAATTATTTATGTATGCTCAATACTATAAACACGCACACAAACAAACACCACACTACACACGATCGCTCACAAAGAAAACGAGAGACTGTTCTGTACGGAGGCGACGCGAGGAGTATAGTTTATATATATATCGACGACTACTACGTTGTACGATACTGCCGTGGCAGAGGTCGCTAGTGGCAGTAAGAGCGGTAGCGATACCGTGACGAGAGCCGCGGTGTCGCTAGACGTTTTCTCGTACGAACGCTTATGACTTTTCACTAACATGCGTCCAGAAAATTGTGATTTTTTCACTTTATGAGGCGCCGGGACGGACCCGCCGCCCGTACGGACCCAGTCCGTGAGCCTGCCCACCGGCCGGCGAGCCGACTCGCATCGCACGCGGCGATTCGGTGGAAATACGAGCCGTCGAATTCGTCGAGGTGCCACGTGCGTACCTCCGGTCGAGTTGAAAATTAATTTTTCTCTATAAAATTCTAATGAAACCTTAATGCAATTCGACAGATCGGAAGCGAGGAATATCCGCCAGCCGGTAGACATCGAACGGTCGCCGTGCGACCGTCCGTCGACCCCCTGGAGGAGCTCCAAGTGGAGCCTCGTAAAACACCCGATGCCCTAGCAGAGAGACGACGGCCGCCGTTGTCGAGTACACCGAGTGTGTTTGCAGGGTGAGTGTGCAATAGATGTATTATGATACAATTTTTTTTTTAATTTCAATGTATTTTATTATATATCGTTCTTTTTTATTTATTAATTTAGTTTTATTTATTTATTTATTTTTTCCTTCACTATATATAAACTCAATATTCAACATGAACATAATTACGATGAGACGATCATCATGAACGATAATAATATTCATACTCTCATCGTCCCTTCTCTCATAATATATTATAACCTATCGAAATAGAGATCGACAGACCGTCCGTGACCGCCGCACGAAGTACGTTTATACTACTTATTATTATTTATGTTCAATGAGTTATCAAAATTACATGGATAGATCAACTCTTCTTATTCGACCACCGTCGTTTGTTAGTCTCATAGTATGTATATGTTCGTACATTGTAACAAACAATATGTCAATTGAACCATGTGTTGTACTTTTGTTGTATATAAAAAAATTTAATATAATATATAAGAAAACATAAATAGTTTTTATTTATTTTTCTTTTTCTTTTTTAAATATCTTACATGGTGGGCATTATTTTCATACAAATACGTACGTTATATATATATAACGATATATATATATATATATATATATATATATATATATATATATATATATATATATATATATATATATATATATATATATATATATATATATAATGATGGAGACGTCGTGCTTGCGTTCAGAAACTTTTTTCTTTTTAATACTGAAACTTGTGCGGCCCTGAAAAGGGCCTTTTTTTAATTTCTTCACAACCGCAACGCGGACATGCCAAGTCACATGCGGACGACCCACACCACACACCACCACCACCACACTTCGCCCGGGCGCCATAAGGAGACCGGTCGGGAGAGAGCAGATCATGATGGAGATGTGAACACGATCACACTGAACTCATTCTCACTATCACTACCATCGCCGCCGGTTTCACAGTGAACGATGACGACGCCGATGATGATGATGATGATGGTGGTGATGTGGGTGGCACACACACACAAACGGTGGTGACGAGGGCGTCCAGCGCCACGGTGTGAAGAATGTCACGCGCAGTTTGCTGCTTGCACACTGCACACTTCTTAGCCGCCGAAACCGTAGAGGGTGCGCCCCTGTCGCTTCAGGGCGTACACGACGTCCATGGCGGTGACGGTCTTCCTCTTGGCGTGCTCCGTGTACGTGACTGCGTCGCGAATCACGTTCTCGAGGAACACCTTCAACACGCCGCGAGTCTCCTCGTATATCAGGCCGGATATACGTTTGACGCCGCCCCTGCGGGCGAGACGACGGATCGCCGGCTTCGTGATGCCCTGGATGTTATCGCGCAACACTTTCCTGTGACGCTTCGCTCCACCTTTCCCCAAACCCTTTCCACCTTTACCGCGACCGGTCATGATGAGGATGCACTTGTATTACTCTTCTCTCGCAAGCGTGGCAGGGAGACGTGCTGCTCCCAACGTGTAGCTGTAACTTGTGTTAAAAAACGGGCTTTTTTTTTTTTTTTTTTTCGATTGTGAGGATTTGCTGTTAGCCCTATTGGCTTTTACAGCGACACCGGTGGGGGAGGGAAGAGGGTACTCTGTCCCTGAGAAGTGCAAGCACTACGGGGCTGCTTGAGAGGGCATTACGACGGCGACAAGGGCGCCCCCTGCGGGACTCGAACCTCGACTTGCAGCCGTCGTTGTGGCGGGGGGGGGAGTGTCCCTATTCTATACAAGCCGGCCGCGACGTGAAGCCGCGACTGGTGACATATTAGACTACTCTAAGGGAGAGCAAAAGTTTCCCTAACCGTTGGACCCGGCCGCGCCAACGCGCGGACGGGCCGACAGATAATCTGATGTGCTTCGTCGTCGATTCCGTCGACGACGGTGTCTGTGTTTTTTGTGTCTAGTGTGTACCCTACCTATGAATGGGGCGTTCGCGACTGTAATGGCGTCATCGGGGTCTAATAAGACGCTTTTTGGGCGTCTACGCTTAGGCTCCTCGCAAGGGGTGTAATCACACGCCTTAACGATAAGCGGGTTCGCGTGCGAGCCTGCGCGCTCGAAGTAGCGCTTGGTTAGGCGTTTGCAGTGCTCGTGAATCGATTCCAGTTCGAAATCTCTGTGTAGGTCGACATTACGCATGTACCAGGGACAACCCGAAGCTATGCGTAGAAATCTGTTTTGTACTTTTTGGAGCACATCTAGCCTGGTGTGCGCGAACGCCACGCAGGCATAGGAAAGAATAGGTCTTACACAAGTTTTGTAAAGTGTCACCTTACTTCTAAGGGACATTTTACTACGCTTGTTTATCAGAGGGGCAAGTTTGCTTAATACTAATAGGGCCTTATTTTTTACTCTCTTGATATGAGGTTTGAAAGTAAGTTTGGAGTCTAAAGTGACTCCTAGATATTTGACTTGTTTTTCCCACTTGAGAGGTGTGCCTTGTAGGTACACAGTGGGGACAGAGACCTGTTTGTTGATAGGGAATAGGACGGCACAGCTCTTCTCCGGGTTGACTTCGATTCTCCATAGGCGGAACCACTCACCGAGTGCGTGGGCCGCTTTCTGAAGTCTCTCTGCCAAACGGTGGGGGAAGAGCGAAGTTGTGTAGAGGGCAGTGTCGTCTGCGTACATAGCCAGTTCGACATAACTCGAGCGAGGTATGTCACTGGTGTACAGCGAGTATAAAATCGGAGAGAGGGTGGACCCCTGAGGAACGCCTGCGCGGATGAGGCGGGGGGAAGAAAGGGTACCTTCGACTCTATAGCGGAAATGCCTGTTCGACAAGAAGTCCCGCAGGATGTGCACGAGACAGTCTGACAAGCCAGAGCGTCGCAGTTTGAAAATCAAACCGTTATGCCAGACCTTGTCGAAGGCTTTCGCTATGTCGAGAAAGATGGCAGCAGTGTTGCTGTGTTGTCTTGAGATAATGTTATGGCGAGCAATATGCTCTACCAGACGGTGGACTTGGTGGACAGCGGAGTGTTTCTTGCGAAAACCAAATTGCTCTTTTAAGAGCAGAGAATTGGCCTCTACCTCTTCGGTGAGGCGGATAAGTATTAATCTTTCATATATTTTTCCTAAACAGCTTAGAAGGCTGATAGGTCTATAGCTTGAGGGAAGGTTCCGCGGCTTACCGGGTTTGCGGATCCCGATAACAATAGCTTCCTTCCACTCATTGGGAAAGGAGCACGAACTGAGAAGCGAATTGAAAATTAAGACCAACAGAGACACGAACTGGGCCGGTAGGGACTTGAGAGTTTTATTAGAAAGATTGTCGGGACCCGGAGACTTTCTTTCTTTCAAATTTTTAATAATGACTTTGACCTCGTCCGATGAGGTCGGGCGAAGCGGTTCCCCTTGCGGGGGCGTCAACGCCCAGTCTGCGACCTCGGAATCCACTAACGCTATGTGGCTCGGGTCGCATGGCTGACTGCTCGGAGAACACTGGATCTCTAAACTATCGGCTAAGCACTCGGCTTTTTCGGTGTCATCGGCGGCAATGGACTGGTCGGGCCTAATGAGGGGAGGCATAGTTTGAACGCAGTCCACTCTGAAGGCCCGCGACAACGCCCAGAAGGCCTGGTGCGAAGGCGCGATCCCCTCGAGCTTCCTGTCCCAAGACTCGCCTCGGAGCTGTTCGAATTCGAATCGAACTCTCCTCCTCAGATTGGAAAGCACTCTACGATTTTCGTCAGTCGGGTAAGTGTCATGTCGTCGCGTAGCTTGGTTTCTACGCCGTATCAATCTTCTCAGCTTATCTGGGATTTCAAATCTACCTACAGGTAGGTTTGGAATCTCTTTCGAGCAACTTTGGATTGTATCTACTATATACTTAGTGAATTTATTCGCCGCGTCTATTGCAGAGTCAGCGGAGTCAGTGATGCCAGGTATTAAATCTTTAAGCGGGGAGTCGTTAGACCGGAGGAGCTTAGCAAATCTCTTCCAGTTAACGATCGTTTTAGTGGGATTGCCTGAGGGGCTATCTGTACCTAACTTGAGAATAACTGGACGGTGGTCCGAATCTAGCTCGGGTAACGTTTCTATAGAGCGCTGCCAGAGGCAGACATTCGATAGAACCGCTATGTCGAGAACCTCGCTTGAACCGTTGGTACCAAAGCGAGTGGGCGAAGCAGGGCCTATAACGTGAGCGTTATATTTAGTTGTGAATTTGTCTAGTCTTCTACCATCGGCAAAAGTTTTCGACGAATTCCACTTCGTATGTTTACAATTGAAATCCCCGATCAGAAGGACCGAGTCTCCCATACTAAGTAGCGACAAAATGTCACTTTCTAGTAGTTGCGTATCCCCCGGACGGTATACAGAGGCAACTATCAAAGGCTGATGGCCAGTGAGAAATACCTGGCATACTGACACCTCGAGGTCCTCAAGAGACGGAGGGTCGAGCGGTATACAGTGTAGATTCTTTTTATAATAAATGATAGTGCCACCGCCGTGGGTGGCTCTATCATTTCTTACAACCCTATAGTTCGCAATACTGGGAGTGCGCATGCTAGGTTTAAGAAGCGACTCCTGTATACAAAAGATATCTAAATTATGAGATTGCGCGAATTCGCTTAATAATTCTCTTTGATGTCTGACACCGCGAGCGTTGTACGTAGCTATAGTGAGAGATCTAGGTTTAATTCTCGCTAAATGCGAGTCAGCGGGCAAAGGGGTAAAGCTATTGATGACCGCCATTGGAATAATTTAATTTGCGTGGAAGCCCGCGATGGCTTCCAGAAGAAAAATGTGTTCGCTTACCGCTTGTAAGCGAGCCTGCTTGGAACCATTAGTGTTCCTCAGCTTACCGGCGAAAACGCTTAACTCGGCGAAGTCAATATTACTAGCGAAATCTAAAACGAGACCTAAGTCGCTAGCAGGGGAAGTAGGTACGCGCGCGGGGGCGGGGGGGCGCGCCGCCACCATGGTGGACGGCGACTTCGAAGGGACCGCAGCCGGCGCCGCAGCGCGGGCGGCAACCGGAGCTGCGGAATGCGCGGGAGCCGGCGGAGGCGCGGGCTTAACCCACGCATTTGTTTTAGGGGGCGGGGCGGGTACATACCTAGGTGGTACCGGCGCCTGCGCGTACGGACGCGAAGGCTGCGGACCCCTGTTGTACATCGTGCGTCTGCGCGGCGCACGGGCGCATCCGCGATAGTTCGCGGGATGGCCCTGCGTCTCACACAGTACGCAGCTAGGAGGGACGGCCGGGTCGGGAACCTTGCGGGGGCAATCCGCAGTCCCGTGGTCGTCGAGGCACTTCACGCACCTCGGGCGCGCGAAGCAATGACGCGCAGAGTGACCGTATAGTTGGCAGCGATGACACTGCCCTATCTGGCCTCTGTTAAGCGGGGGTTCGACACGGATGCCGGTGAGTGAACACACCGAGCGAAGATTAAATATTTTCTTTCCCTCATCACTGAGTTCAAGAATAACAAGAACGATGTCATATTTCGCTTTACTGCGATAATTATATAGACGGTGCGTTTCACGCACGGGGAAGCCTTTATTTTTTAAATCGGTAAATACATACTCGCAATCGATTTCTTTAGGAATGCCTTTGATTACGACGCGCAACTGGCGTTCGTCTTCTAAGGCGTACGAGTGGAAGCCGATATGGCTGTCCCTCAAGAAGCTTGTTAAGCGACGGTGTTCCGTCGAAGTCTGCACCTGGACCTTAATTCCGACCGCCGTTAAGCGCGCGGTGGAGAAATTAATATTGTTTCGAATCATGAAAACAGAAACATCGTCCCATTTGTGCTTTTCTTGCACGTAAATGGGCGGAGGGGGTTTAATGCGGGGCGCGCGGGGAGGCGCGGGGGTCTCTCCCTCTAGGGGCTCAACCGAAACGGGAGCGGGGGAGGGGGGGGCGGTCGACGAGCCGCTTGCGCGGGAAGCATTGCCTTTAGGCTTGTTTGCCTTCTTTGGCGGGGGAAGGGCCGTAGGGGCCTTGGCCTTACGTTTGGCCGAGCGGGAAGTGACGGTTTCGAAACCATCATCGTCAGATGTATCCGACACCTCCATATCCCGATGGAGGGGGGAAGCGGGGGCAGGGGAGAGTCGAACATCCTCGGTGGGCATCGACCTCTCTTCGGGGATTTGGCTCGGGCCGGCCTCGACAGGGCTCGGCTCATCGGCCGACGCGCACGTAGCTTCGTTACTCGAGTCGTCTAGCAAAAAATGGGCGGGGAGGGGGGAGGGGGGACAATTAAATTCCTCCTTGGCATATTTAATGAAGGACCAATACGCGTCTATGTAATGTTTCTCGAGATATTCTAAAACCTCCCGGAAACCTAACTTTCGCTCCATTTAAAAAACCATAGCCAGCGTTTCGTTATATATATACACTCACGTCGCCGAGCAGCTCTCGGCTCTGATCGGTTCCACTCGTTACTCGTCGTCGACGTGCGGGGGGCTTGTCAGATTTGCAAAAAAAAAAAAAAAAAAAGTAATAGATTTCTATTACGCATTATTATAATAATTATTATTATTATTTTGGTCTCACACGATTTATTTATTTATTTTTTTTTCTTTATTATTATTTCTCTCTCTCTCTCTCTCCAATATATGTCTCATATGCTGGGTGTATATAAGATCGTCCAATCCAATATTCAAATTCATCTAGTCTACATATATATATTTTTTATATATATATATATATATATATATATATATATATATATATATATATATATATATATATATATATATATATATATATATATATATATATATATATATATATATATATATATATATATATATTTATTTATTTTATGTGTGTCTGAATACGTATGCGTGCGTGCAAGTGTTTCTTTAATAGTAGTAATTGGGATGATAAACATAAAAATTTTTTCGACACGATTCTTTGTACACGTATGAAACGACATTCTATTTAGACTTTAATGTCAGAACAATTTGTGGCCCTGAAAAGGGCCTTTTGGATGTATGATAATAATTATGTGTAATATTACACACACAAAAAACACACACACACACACAGCCCACAATAATAATAACACACGAACATCGCTTATCGCGTCGTGGTCGTCATGAATGCATGCATGCATGCATATTTATGTGTATGTATACACTGCGGAAGAAGGAGGAGAGCATTTTATGCACGTTCGCCTCTGATCCTGCGGGCGAGCTGGATGTCCTTGGGCATGATGGTGACGCGTTTCGCGTTGATAGCGCAGAGGTTGGTGTCCTCGAAGAGGCTCACCAGATACGCCTCGCTGGCCTCCTGGAGGGCCATCACGGCGGAGCTCTGGAATCGAAGGTCGGTCTTGAAGTCCTGCGCGATCTCGCGCCCCAGACGCTGGAAGGGCAACTTGCGGATCAGGAGTTCGGTGCTCTTCTGGTAGCGACGGATCTCACGGAGGGCGACCGTGCCGGGCCTGTATCTGTGCGGCTTCTTCACGCCTCCGGTGGCCGGTGCGCTCTTGCGGGCGGCCTTGGTGGCGAGCTGCTTGCGGGGCGCCTTGCCACCGGTGGACTTGCGAGCGGTTTGCTTGGTACGAGCCATTTCTCTATCTCTTCACACACGCACACACAACAACAACAACTGAATTGAACTGAACACGGAAAGTCTCTCGTCCTTTTTTTTTTTTTTTTTTTTTTTTTGAGTGACTGAATTGCTGTTGACCTGGGATGGTCTTTACAGCGTCACCGGGGGGGGGGGGGCGAGTGTGGCTCGCCCCTGGAGAAATATATACGAGATTTTATGGATGCTCGTGAAAGAAACAGCGATCGCAGGGGAATGCCCTGCGTACGCTAATCAGAATGGTCTGTGACCGTCTGGCCCCGCCGCGCCGAGACGCGGACGTGCCGTGAGAAAGGACTGGCCTTGTCGCCTCTTACGGCGACGGCGAATATGTCTTGGGACTGAGGAATGCAACCTGCCTATATACTGGGCGTTTGCGACTGTGATTGGGTCATCGGGGTCTAAGAGGACGCTACGAGGGCGTCGAAGAAGCGGGTGTGGGTGCGGAGCGTATTTACACGCTGAAACAATGAGGGGGTTGGAGTGGTCATCTGCACGCTCATAGTAGCGTTTGGCTAAGCCTTTGCAGAATTCCTGGAGTGACTCTAATTCGAAATCTTTGTGTAGGTCCACGTTGCGTACGTACCAGGGGCATCCGGATGCCATGCGGAGGAATTTATTTTGGACCCTCTGAAGGAGGTCTATCTTAGTGTGCGGAACGCAACACAAGCATAGGACATGATGGGACGGATGCAAGTTTTGTACAATGTCAGCTTGTTACGAAGCGACATTTTACTCCGCTTGCAAATCAGTGGATATAGCCTGTTCATGACGAATGTTGCTTTGTTTTTAACATACGTGATGTGTGGCCGGAAGGAGAGTTTCGAATCTAGTATGACGCCTAAGTATTTGACCTGGGACTTCCAGGGGATTGGTTTATTTTGTAGGAAAATAGTCGAGACGGTCTCGTGACGCTTTCGGGGAAAGAGCACGGCTACGCTTTTTTCCGGATTGACCTCAAACCGCCACTTGCTAAACCAATCGCCTAGGGCATTGGCAGCTTGTTGCAGTCTTTCGGCCAGTATCCAAGCGGAGCGGTCGGTGGTGTAGAGAGCGGTGTCGTCGGCATACATTGCAAGTTCGACTTTATCTGTTCGCGGAATGTCGCTGGTGTAGAGCGCGTAAAGGATGGGAGATAACGTGGAGCCTTGAGGGACTCCGGCGCGGACGGGACGAGCGGACGATAAGGTCCCTTCTAACCTATATCTGAACGAACGATTCGACAGGTATTCACGTATGATGTGCACGAGAGAGTCTGGCAGGGCCATACGACGGAGCTTGAAGAGCAGGCCGTTGTGCCAGACCTTGTCGAAGGCTTTGGCGATATCTAGAAATATGGCGGCCGTGTCGCTACGGATAGACCTATGAACGCTATATTTCGAAATGTGTTCCGTTAACCGATGAACTTGGTGTATGGACGAGTGGTGGGATCTAAAGCCGAACTGTTCGTTGATGAGCAGTTGGTTTGTCTCGACTATTTCTTTTAATCTAATCAAGATTATTCTCTCGTATACTTTCCCTAGGCAGCTAATGAGGCTGATGGGTCTGTAACTAGAGGGGAGGTTGGCGGGTTTTGTGGGCTTACGGATTCCTATAACTATTGCTTCCTTCCACTCGGTAGGGAAGGAGCAGCCTACTAGGAGCGCGTTAAATATGTGGACCAACAAAGAGACGAATTGGATCGGGAGGTTTTTAAGGACCTTGTTCGATATTCTGTCAGGCCCCGGGGCCTTTTTGGGATTGAGGTCCTTCAGAATGGATTTTACTTCATCCACGTCGGTTGGGCGAACCGGTTCGCCGGTTGGGGGCATCGAAGCCCACTCTGTAACCACGGAGTCCACTTCCGACAAGTGATCCGGGTCACATGGCTGATCGCTCGGTGAGCATTGCAACTCTAAACTGTCCGCGAGGCATTCCGCTTTATCAGTGTCATCGGCCGCGATTGTGTTATCGGGTTTAATGAGAGGAGGCATAGTCGCCACTGTGTCGGATCGAAAGGTTCTCGACAGCGCCCAGAAAGCCTGGGACGATGGCGTGAGCCCTTCGAGTCGACTATCCCAAGACTCGACTCTGAGCTGTTCAAATTGTGATTTGACTCTTCTCCTAAGATTATTAAGGGTTTTTCGGTTTGCGGCGTTCGGGCACGCGTCGTGAGCTCTAGTGGCTGCGTTTTTACGTCTTATTAACTCCCTAAGCTTTTCTGGGATCTCGAATCTTCCCTCGGGAAGATCTGGGATCTCTTTTGAGCAGCTTTGGAGCGTTTGGTGTATGTAGGTCGTGAATTTGGACGCGGCTTCCCTAGCAACATCTACTGAGTCTATAATGCCAGGAATGAGGTCGGTAAGAGGGGAGTCGTCCGCCTTGATGAGTTTGGCGAACTTTGTCCAATTTGTTACTGTTTTCGTCGGTAGGCCTGAAGGGCTGTCTGTCCCTAGCTTAAAAACTACTGGGCGATGATCTGAGTCGAGTTCCGATAGTGATTCTATAGAGCGCAGCCAGAGGGCAACGTCCTTTAGAACCACTATGTCTAGAACTTCAGGGGAGCCTCTTGTTCCGGTCGGAAACCTGGAGGGTGTCGGGGGTCCTATTACTGAAAGGTTATATTTATCTGCGAGGCTTTCTAAAATTAGGCCTCGTGTGCAATTTTTTGTCGAGTTCCAATTGATATGTTTGCAATTGAGATCTCCGGTCAGAAGGACAGAGTCTCCCATGTTAAGTAGCAAACGAAGATCTTTTTCTAGGACTGGCTTCTTCGGTGAAAGGTAAACTGACGCTATGATAATTGGCTGATGGCCTGTTAGGAATATCTGACATATAGACGCTTCGATGCTTTTTAAGGCTGCCGGTGGGTCTAGTGGAACGCAGTGGAGGGTCTTTTTGTAATAAATTAGTGTGCCCCCCCTGGGCTGGTCAGTCTGTCGTTTCGTACTAGTCTGTAGTTCGGAATTTTCGGATCGCGGATGGTTGGTTTTAGAAAGGACTCCTGTACGCACAGGACGTCCAGTTGGTGCGCGGTCGTGAAGTCGCGGATTAGGTCTTTTTGTCCTATGACACTGTTAGCGTTAAACGTCGCGATTGTTAGGGCTCTTGGTTTTAAACGCGCGAGACGCGAATCAGCGGGCAACGGAATATTATTATTTATTACCGCCATTGGAATTGTTAGTAAGCGTGGAAGCCCACGATGGCTTTAATGAGACCGGCGTGTTCTTGTGTGGCCTGCATTCTGGCCGTCGGATTACCGTTTGAGCGGCGTATTTTTTCGGCAAATACGCTGAGTTCGTCGATATCGAAGAGACCTATGAACTCCGAGACTAATTCCGCGTCGGACGAAGGTTGACGGGGTGCGTTCACGGGAACGTTGACCGGGCGTGGGTCGGCGACCGGGCGTGGAACGGCGACCGGACGTGGGTTCGCCTTAGGCGCGGGCGGGGGGCGGAACCACGCGTTTGATGCCGGCATAGGGGCGGGAACGTACACCTGCGGGGCTGAAGGCACCGCTGGTGCCCTGTAGAAGTTGGAGGGTCTCGAAACCCTCCCTGCCTGGCCGCCCTGCCCAGGGTACCTGCGGCGCGGGGCCCTGGGACACCCGCGGTAGTTCGCGGGGTGCCCCTGGGTCTCGCACAGCACGCAGCTGGGTGGGACGGTGGGGTCGGGGACCTTACGGGGACAATCCGCCGTCCCGTGGTCTCCCAAACATTTCACGCACCTGGGGCGCGCGTTGCAATTTCGGGCCGAGTGTCCGTACAATTGACAGCGGTGACACTGTCCTATTAAACCATGGTTACGTGGGAGCTCCACGCGGAGCCCCGTTAAAAAGCAAATTGCCCTAATGTCGAATATTTTCTTTCCCTCGGGGGAAAGATCTAATATGACGAGGCAGCTGTCGTATGGTCGTTTGGTTTTAAAGTGGTACATCCGATGTACCTCTCTGACGGGTAAGCCTTGGGACTTAAGGTCCTGCAAAATTAAATCTGTCTCCATCTCTTTTGGGAGACCTTTAATGACAACGCGGAGGTGCCGTTCGTCTTCCAGCGCGTACGTATGGAAGCCGACGTTGGCCTCCCTGAGGTGGGCCGTGAGGCGGCGATGGTCCGAGGTCAGGGCGCACTGGACTTTAATGCCCTCCCGGGTAGATCGCGCAGAGGTAAAGTTTACCTTCTGCGCGAGCATCCAGGCGGACACGTTGTCCCAGGCGCCCTTTTCTTGGACGATTACGGGGGGCGGCGGTTTAACGCGAGGAGGGGGGGCTGCGGCGTTGGCCTGAGGGGCCGGAGTCGGGTCAGTAGTCCGTCTGTTTTTGTCACTCTGCGCGGTGGGAGACATCGGGGAGGAAGTGCTTATAGGGGCCTGGCTTGTCTTATCCAAAGGTGGGGAGGCCGAGCCTTTGCTACCGTGCGAGGTGGCAGCTGCCGTTTTTTTGGGCGTTTTGGAAAGCGCCGGGATTTCTCCCTTCGCCTTCCTTTTCGCCGCTTTGGATACGACGGTCTCGAAACCGCCGTCCTCAGCATCCATCGGGGTGGTTGCGGGGTTCGCACTGCCTGCATTACCCTCGAGAGTGTCGGGCGAGTGGTCCCTCAGCGTAACTGCGTATGACGCGAGGTTTTCGTAGACATCGCCGTGGAAATTTTTGATGAACGTAATCAGTTCATCCTTAGGGAGAGACCCGATAAGTTTCTCCATGTTGTCGGTATGAGCGGGGTATAAAAATACGAGTCACCGGTAGGCGAAGAAAAATAGAAATAATTAATTAAATCTAATTATACCTATATCTGGATCGGGCGAAGCGGGGCAGGAACCACAGCACAGAAGCACTGCACTTCACTGCACTACACTTCACTGATAACACGCACAATAGTTGATGACGCATGAGCGTCCTCGTCACTGCGCGCACAATCGGTATCGCAACTAGGCAAAGCCGCTTGAGCGGAGACGTACACGTCCGAGCGGTTCAGCGGACGCTAGTCTCTCGTCCGAAATGTCCCCACTTTTATAAAACCCTCATAGATATATACACGCGCGCGCGCGCGAGAGCGCGAAACGATCGTCTCTCTCTGTCTTTGCGCACGAGGATTGAGCGACTAAGAACGAACGAACGAAGCGGAGCGGTCGGGCGTCGGGCGGTGAGAGTGTGGTGAACCGGGAATCGAATCGAAGATCGAATGAAGCACGATAGAAAATATGGATGACTATAACGACAACAAGAAGAAGAAGAAGAAGAATAAGTAATAATAATAATAATAATAACAATGGGAAAATGAATAAGAAAAGAAAACAACAGTGGTGAAAATGATGAAATGAAATGCGGTGTATTATATATATTATATATATATAGTAGTTGTTTAGGAATGTATATATAATAATAATAATATGAGACACACATGAAATGAAATCAGAAATAGAAGGATTATAATAGCATAGATAAATTCCAGAGAGAGTAAAGTAGTTTTGATTAATTATTAATAATAATGATAATAATGTGTCGTTAGTTAATTGACCTTTCTTAGATTCAATTCAACCAAAAATAAAAAAAAAAAAAAAAAAAATAACAAATCTATTGATTAGCTTAGCTTATGATTATGATGATGATGATGATCGGTAGTCATAATACAAAATCTGTGCGCATGCATCAACTTTTTGAGGGACAGACGTTTTCCGAGAAACTGTATATTTCAACGTGAATCATTTAGTGGCCCTGAAAAGGGCCTTTTTGTCTAGTTGCGGTGGCGGCGATGATGATGATGATGTTGTTGTTGTCGTCGTCGTCGTCGTGGTGGTCGTTGTTGATGCGTGTATTATATATAGTAAATATATATTAGCAAACACGCACACCACCACGACGCACACACATTAGCACACACAACACAACACAATACACGCACGCCGCCGCCGCCGCCGGAAGAATTCCTGTGAGCGCCTCACTTGGAGCTCGTGTACTTGGTGACGGCCTTGGTGCCTTCGCTGACGGCGTGCTTGGCCAACTCGCCGGGCAACAGGAGCCTCACGGAGGTCTGCACCTCCCTGGACGTGATCGTCGATCTCTTGTTGTAGTGGGCGAGGCGCGACGCCTCGGCGGCGATGCGCTCGAAGATGTCGTTCACGAACGAGTTCATGATGGACATGGCCTTGCTGGAGATTCCGGTGTCCGGATGGACCTGTTTGAGCACTTTGTAGATGTAGATGGCGTAGCTCTCCTTCCTCTTGTGCTTCTTCTTTTTCTTGTCCGATTTGGAGATGTTCTTCTGGGCCTTGCCAGATTTCTTGGCGGCCTTTCCGCTAGTCTTGGGTGGCATGTCTACTAATACTTTTTATTAGAGAGAGATATAAAGATACGAACACTCTGAGCGCAGAGGTGACTGTGTGCCTGTCCGTGGACCATTTTTCCATTTCCATTTTCGAATGTGTAGTATGCTGTTGGCCCTATTGGCCTCTACAGCGTCACCGGGCTTTGGGAGGCCGAGCTTAAAGAGCTCTGACCTTAGCTATGGCGCCATCGAAGGCGCCAACAAATGAGATCACGGTGTCGCAAGGGCGTCTCCTGTGAGACTCGGACCGCGACTTGCGTACACCGTTTGTAGTGGGGGACTTTGCTTCGCTCAGTCCGAGCTAGGCCTACTGGGTAGGGCTCTTGATGCCCTATTGGAATTTTAATTGCGGGCTCCTCTCGCGCCTAGGCGCGATTGGGCCACAGAAAAACTGGGACCTCGTCTCCACCGGCGGGGACGGTGTATGTAGCGTGTGTGTGTGCGTCGGTGTGTAGTCCTACCTACATATCTAGCGTCGTTCGCTTTTGTGATGGGGTCAGCATCATCGGTTAGAATATCCCTGGGTCTTCGGGTCGGCCCCAAGCCCGGGCGTTTGACGTATGAGCACGCGTTTACTACCAGCGGGTTCGGATGTGTCGCGGCACTGTCGAAGTAACTGCTCGACAGTTTTCGACAGTGCTCTTTGACGGAGTCTATTTTAATGTCTCTGTGCAGATCGACGTTACGCATGTACCACGGCGCACCGGTGGCTATGCGTAAGAAACGGTTTTGAATTATTTGGAGTTTCCTTAGGTCAGTTTGTGCGAACACTACACTGGCGTAGGAGAAAATGGGTCTAACGCAAGTCTTGTAAATACGGATCTTATTCCGTAACGAAAGTTTGCTTTTAGAGCAGATAAGCGGATAAAGGCGACTGACTACGAAAGCTGCTTTGTTGCGAACGTAGGTGATATGATCTTTAAATGACAGTTTACTGTCGAGAATGACTCCTAGGTATTTGGCCTGAAGGGCCGCCGGAATTGTTTTGCCGAACAAACAGACACGACGCGCGTCGTCGTTGCGGCGAGCGGAGAAATGAACACACGAGCTTTTATCGGGGTTGACCTCGATGCGCCATTTGGTGAGCCAGTCGCCTAATCGGTCCATGGCCGCTTGTAAGCGGTCGGCTATGTAGCCTGGGATGCGGCCGGAAGTGAAAATTGCGGTATCGTCCGCGAAAAGGGCGAGGTTTGTGCCACTCTGCCTAGGGATATCGTGGGTGTACAGGTTGTACAGAAGCGGGGATAGGATAGATCCTTGCGGAACTCCGGCCCTAATCTGCCTACTCGAGGAGAGGGTACCTTCGACCCTGTAGCGAAAGGAGCGGTTCGATAAATAGTTTCGTAAGATGTGCACGAGCCTATCTGGTATGTTAGCTTGTAAGAGCTTGAAAATTAATCCGTTATGCCAGACTTTATCGAACGCCTTGGCTATATCTAAGAAGACCGCCGCCGAGGTCAGCCTTCTGGATCGGATCAACAGGTATTCCGTGAGGCGGTGGACCTGGTGGACGCTGGAATGTTGGGCTCGAAAGCCGAATTGTTCGGGCGGGATGAGATTTTTGGCTGTTGTAGCAGCCTGAAGTCGCACGAGAATAATGCGCTCGTAAATTTTGCCCATTGAGCTGAGAAGGCTAATGGGGCGGTAGCTTGACGGAGACGTACGTGGTTTGCGTGGCTTGTGAATGCCTATGACTATGGCTTCCTTCCATTGATCGGGGAATGAGCACTCTCTCAGGAGTGTATTGAAAATTGCTACGAGTAGCGAAAGCAAATGGATCGGTAGGATTTTCAGGATCTTGTTCGTGATGCGATCGGATCCTGGGGCTTTTCTAAGTTTAAGGCCCTTGATTATGTCTTGGACTTCGTCAATGGAAGTGGGTCGGATGTAATCGCCTACTGGTGGTAACGGTGCCCATGTTTCAACTCGTGTGTCCACCGCGGCGACGTGATCTGGATCACACGGTTGTACCGAGGGAGAGCATTGGCTCTCTAGGTTATCCGCTAGGCATTCGGCCTTTTCTAGATCGTCTGAGGCTGTCGTTCCGTCCGGACGGATTAATGGCGGTATTTCTACTACGTTATCGTTTTTAAAGGATTTGGCTAGTTGCCAGAACGCTGTGTGCGACGGTGAGATTGTGGACAGTTTGTGATCCCAGTGTTCTTCTCTGAGGTCCGCGAACCGGGCTCGAACCAGTCTTTGGAGCCTCCAGAGTTCCCTACGGTTATCGGGCGAAGGAAAAGAATCGAGCGCCCTCGTGGCGATGTTCTTTTTCCTTATAAGTTTGCGAAGATCGCGCGGGATCTTGAAGAATCCATCGGGATTCGCCGTGATTTCCCTAGAACACTCGTCGAGAGTGTTCCCTAACCGGTTCGTTAAATCTACGATTGCCGCCTCGGCTACTTCCACGGAGTCGAGTCTGTCAGGTGAGTCAATGTCGGTAGTGTCTTCGTCGGGATTGCCTAGGCGTTCCGCGAACTTAGACCAGTCGGTAATTTTAATTTTAGACAAAGATGAGGGACTCTCAGGTCCTAATTTAACAATTACGGATCTGTGGTCTGAGTCTGACTCTGGAATAACTTCGATAGAGCGCACCCTGAGAGCGATACGCTGCAGGATGGCTATATCGAGAATTTCTGGGCGGCCTATTAGCCCGAATCTAGTTGGTGTGTGGGGGATGAGGAGCTCGAATTGAGACGATGTTAAGTCTGCTATGTTTGCGAGCGTAGCTCCTGATCTGTTCGTTCTATTGCAATTCCATCTGGTGTTTTTACTATTGAGGTCCCCGGCTATAATAACCGAGTCCCCCATGCTAAATAATAATTTAAGGTCCTCTTCGAGTAAGTCCTTTGTAGGAGAGAGGTAGGTGGATGCAATAATTATTGGAGGGTGTCCAGTCATGTGAACCTGACATACCGATACTTCGATGTTAGTTAGCGTCGGAGGCGGAACGAGCGGGACGACGTGAAGCGTCTTTTTGTAAAAGATGACGGTGCCACCGAGGGCGCCGTCTCTGTCGTTTCTAATCGTGCGGTAATTTGCTATCTTGGGATCTCTGTTACAATTCCTCAGAAACGTTTCCTGTACTAAGAATAAGTCTAAGTCTTTATTTTTAACAAAATCGCGGACTAGCCCCATTTGCGTGTTAAGGCCGTTAGCGTTAAAATAACCTATAATGAGAGAGCGCGGCTTGACTCGCGCGAGTCTTAAATCGGGCGCGTTAATTAAATTACTATTGCTGACCGCCATTTGAATTTAATAATTTTGCGTATTGAAACGCATGATTTTGGCGATTAGCCTCGTGTGTCGGCTAACCATTTGAATACGAGCTTGAGGAGCTCCGGCCGTGTTCCTAAGCCCTCCCGCGAGGGCTGCGATTACGTTCGCATCTAAAGTGTTTACGAATCCTAACACGAGCGTTATGTCGACTTCCAAGAGGTCCGTCCCCTGGGGAGTCGCTTTCGGCATCGGTTGCCTAGGCGCGGTCCGAGGCGTTTGTGGATGAGGTCTCCTCGGTTGAGCCGTGGCTGCGTTTGCGATGGCAGCTGCTTGCGTCTCAGGGAGAGGCTTTTTCCACGCGTTTGCGGAAGGCAGTGGGGCCGGTACGTACGCTGCTTGAGGAGCGGCTGAAGGCCTGGCTGTCGGGTTTTGCGCTTGACGGGAAGGCATCGAAGCCTTATGCGTCAAGCCGCCCTTTCCGCCGGTCTTGCGTGGGGCCCTGGAGCATCCGCGGTAATTTGCGGGGTGCCCCTGGGTCTCACACAAGACGCAGCTGGGAGGTACGGCAGGGTCGGGGACCTTGCGCGAGCAATCTATGGTTGCGTGGTCGTCGAGACACTTCACGCACCGTGGTTTGGCATGGCAATTTTTGGCTGAGTGCCCGTAGAGTTGGCAGCGATGACACTGCCCTGGAATGCCACGAGACCATGGTTTATCGATTCTTATGCCAGTTAATTGGCAGACCGAGCGGATATTAAATATTTGTTTCCCCTCTGGTGTACGTTCGAGGACGGCCAAGACCATGTCGTAGCTCTTTTTTGTGAAGTTATTAAACATGCGGTGTACCGCAATTATGGGGAGGTTTTGGGATTGAAGATCCCGATAAATGGTCTCCGTTTCGATTTCCTTCGGGACTCCCTTTAGGACTACGCGTAGTTGGCGTTCGTCCTCGAGGGCGAAGGAATGGAAGCCTACGGTTTTGCTTCTTAGATGTGCCGTAAGGGCCCTATGATCTTTGGGTGTGATAACCTGCACCCGTATGCCTTGTGATGTTGACCTTGCAGATTCGAACTGCACTTTGTTGTCTAACATCCATTTTGAAACGTCGTTCCACGCCTTTTTCTCCTGTATAACGATCGGAGGCGGAAGGCGGTCTTTGCGTACTCCGGCCGGTAGCGGTACCGAGCCGGGGGCGGAGTTGTTCGCGGAATTTACCGCATTGTCGGTCTTGTCGGTCGGTCGCCCGGTTTCGGAACCGGTTTTGTTGTTGGCCACCTGCGCGGCCTTTTTGTCTACCTGCGCGGCGGGTTTTTCCGTACGCGGGGACGCGGGTTTCGGGGAGGGGGTCTTTTTGGTGCTTGTGGCACGTTTTGCTGGCGTCTTAAGCGCCTTTTTAGCTTTCCGTTTAGCTGCTTTTGTTTTGACGGTCTCGAAACCGTCGTTTTCGTCGGCGGCTGTCCGTGGACGAAATCCGTCCGTATAGGCCGCACTTGTGGACGCACAAACGCTCACGACGTACGCCATCTTTTTTGACGGAATCGACCAATCAGGACGCCGTACGAGTCACGAGAGGGGGGGGGGGGGGGGAGGTTCACGGGAGGTGAGGAAGGAGCGGAACCGCCACCCCCCCCCCCCCCCCCCCCTCCCCCCTCGCGTCCCGCCTCCCAGCAAGTGGCATGCGTTATGCGGAATACAGACGAATTCATACCATACATACATGAACAAAATTTACACTAATTCCTATTAGACAATTTGTAAATTATTATCTTTTATTTATTTATTTATTTGTTTTTATATTAGTTACGGAACCCTAACCCTATGAATATGCTGACGAACCAAACTGATGGAAGCTTCCCACGCGACCACCTCGCGAGTTCCCCGCATTAGAATTCGATACCCCATTGTTTTAATTTTACTTTATTAATTGTAATATTTTTTAGATCACTCTTTATTCCCACTTCGATTAAAGCAGTCGTTAGTTTTAAGTAATTATTGTATTAATATATAATTAATAAATAATTAATAATTATTCGGTTTTTTTTCAACCTCTCAACTGCCGCAAACGTAATTGGCGCAGTCGGTAGGATTCTCGCGGGCCGGTTCGCGATCGGTTTAAATTAATTATTCGATAATTATCATCGCGTCGCGTGCCGCCCGGGTGGCTATCAAGCACCGTTCGAGAATCCAGAATCTACGGACCTGTGGCAGCCGGGAGTGGAATCCAGCAATCGATTCAACTGAGAAGAGACCAGATAATGCAGTTTATGTGAGTACATAAGAATCGTTCTCGTGTTGCTCCTTCCTAGACCTAAGCCTATTCATTAGTCACCAAAATTTTTCACCCTAAAACTTCTAGGACCCGAGAGCCTCTATCAAAGCAGGCTCGTCGGTTAAGTATAGATAGAATAAGAAATATTAATTCTGAAGAAATAAAAAATAATTTAGATTTTAGTCATTATAACTCGAAATTTTTTTTTACCATGTCTCACGATCCGGACACCATATTTAAGGCCCTCCGCCTTGTTCCGGAGTTCGACGGAAACCCAAATATTTTAACTCGATTCATTCAAATTTGTGATCATTTAGCGATACAATATCTTAGTGAATTACCTGGTAGTGAATTTTCTAATGTATGCCTGCTGAATGGAATATTAAACAAGATAACAGGCACAGCAGCAAGTAAAATTAATTCAAACGGAATACCTGATAGTTGGCTAGGTATTAAAACGCTCTTAATTAATAACTTTTCCGATCAAAGGGATGAAACCACCCTATACAATGATCTTTCTTTAGCGATGCAGGGCAACAGAAGCCCACAAGAATTTTACGATCATTGTCAAAATTTGTTTAGCACGGTAATGACTTACGTTACTCTACATGAGACACTATCCACCACCATCGAAGCAAAGCGTGATTTATACAGAAGAGTAACTATGCAGGCCTATGTTCGTGGTCTTAAAGAACCGTTAGGATCACGAATTCGTTGTATGCGACCACCAACTATAGAAAAAGCTCTTGAGTATGTACAGGAAGAGCTTAACACTATGTATATGCACAGCCGTTACGAGTTCTCAAAACCTAACAAAACCGTAACCGCTATACCAAACGTTACTTCTCACACATTCGCACCACGCACGTTTCCACTAGCTGTACCTGTACAAAATAGACCTAACACACAGCTTTTTAAATTTAACAATGAACAACAACACCCTAGACTACCCACACACACACAAAGAATGTTCGGTGCACCACCTCCGAACTACAACCCTAACAGTCACATGTTTAGGTTACCGCCTCGAAATAGTATCACACAGAAGTCTAACCAAGCTAATGAATTTCCTAGACCCATGAGTGGTGTGAGCCACTTTGTATCTCGACCATTGCCACCAACACAGCATACACTTACAGGACATAATTGGCAAAAGCACGGTAACCCTCCCCCAAGAAATTATTTTAAAACAAAAGAAATAAATTTTAATAACTGTGAAGACAATTACGACTCATACGATTATTATACAGACTTTGAACCGTATTATAACAGTAACGAAGACATACAGTACTCCTATGACTATGACCATGACTATAACTATGAGGCCTATGCCCAAAATTATACCGATAATCCCACTACATTACGATTAGAAACCAATAATGAGATTACATCTGACGATAATAAGCCGGATTTTCAGAAAATCTCGAAGTCCGACACCTTAAAATAGAAATTAATCTACATACACAACGTCACCTTCCGTATATTCAAATATTATCACCACCATTAAAGTTATTAATTGATACGGGAGCCAATCAATCCTTTCTAAGTCCAGCAGTTGTAGAAAAATTTTTCAATAATTTTCCTTTAAACTACGATCCTTTCGAAGTATGTAATGTTCATGCCAAAACTAGAAGTAATTATTCAATAACTATACCAAGCTTTAATGAATTTAATGATCCGCATAATATAACATTTTATGTATATAAATTTCATGACTTTTTCGATGGACTCATAGGAACCGACTTATTAGACAAATGGGAAGCGGTAATAGACTATAAAAATAAAACACTTTTTACCAAAACTGCTTCAAACCCCATATACGTACACGACTCTCGTAATGCAAACTTATACGAAGGTATAATCCCAGCAGGTCAATCAAAATTGTTACAAATTCCTATTAATATACACGATGGTGAAGCGTACATAAAAGAACAAAAAATTTCAAGTTGCATAATTAGTGAATGCCTTACGTCCGTTAAGAATAGCAGAGGTATCGTAGAAGTTAAAAATCCCAGTAGGAATGACGTAATATTCTCAATGGACCGAGCCGTCATTGCTGAAATTAACAATATCAATTTCACATGCACTAAACAATCTCAACGTGTAAAGGACGTTCTGTCGCGACTTCGTACAGAGCATCTTAACGTTGAGGAACGCAAAAACTTAGAACTGTTATGTAGCCAGTACTCTGATGTATTTTATCTAGAAGGCGAGCAACTTACTTTTACAAATAAGATAAAACACTCGATTAAAACTATCGATGAAATCCCCGTTCATACAAAAAGTTATAGATACCCATATGTTCATAGACAGGAAGTACAAGAACAAATAGCTAAAATGCTCGATCAAGGAATAATAAGACCCTCTAATTCGGCGTGGAGCTCACCTATTTGGATTGTACCCAAAAAGGTCGATGCCTCCGGCAAAAGAAAATGGCGAATAGTTGTTGATTTTCGCAAATTAAACGAAAAAACAATAGACGATAAATATCCAATCCCCAATATTAGTGACGTATTAGATAAATTAGGAAAGTGTCAGTATTTTACGACTTTAGATTTAACCAGCGGATTTTATCAGGTACAAACTGATCCTCAGGACATACACAAAACAGCATTTAACGTAGAACACGGACATTATGAATTCCTACGTATGCCCATGGGATTAAAAAATTCCCCGGCGACCTTTCAGCGAGTAATGGACGATGTGCTGAAAGGCTTACAAAATTCTATTTGTTTAGTCTATATGGATGATATTATTGTTTATAGTACATCCTTACAGGAACACGTAGTCAATTTAGGAAAAGTTTTTCAGAGACTTCGAGAGTCTAATTTTAAAATCCAAATGGATAAATCATAATTCTTAAAACGGGAGACAGCTTTCCTAGGCCATATTATAAGCGCGGACGGAGTAAAACCAAATCCCGAAAAAATAGTTGCAATTGAAAAATACCCTATACCAAAAACACCAAAAGAAATAAAACAATTCCTAGGCTTAGTTGGATATTATCGTAAATTTATACCAGATTTCGCGAAATTAACAAAACCGCTCACACAATGCCTGAAAAAAGGTAGGAAAATTTTTTTGAATGACGAATACATATCTAGCTTTGAAAAGTGTAAAACAGTCTTAACGAATGACCCCATACTTCAATATCCCGACTTCAATAAAGAATTTAACCTCACAACCGATGCATCCAACGTGGCTATAGGCGCTATTTTATCACAAGGCCCTATAGGATCCGATAGACCGATTTGTTACGCCTCAAGGACTCTTAACGACAGTGAACAAAACTACAGTACCATAGAAAAAGAATTGTTGGCTATAGTCTGGGCTACAAAATATTTTAGGCCTTATCTATTTGGTAGGAAGTTTAAAATAATCACAGACCACAAACCATTGCAGTGGATGATGAACTTAAAGGAACCAAATTCACGACTAACGAGATGGCGCTTACGCTTAAGCGAATATGACTATACAGTCATATATAAAAAAGGTAAAAGTAATACTAACGCGGACGCTCTCTCTAGAATAGAAATACATGCGAAAGAAACAAAATCGTTAATAGAAGAAATCGATGAATTAAACTCGCTATTTGGCAATCCATCCGATACCTTACGCAGAGCATCCATTTCCTCTACGATATCGGTTCCCGAAAAATCAAACTCTTCAACAATAACCGCCTCTCACCAATCTAATTCCTCTACGTTAACGGCACACAGTAGTCACGAGAACCCTATTTTAGAAATACCGATAACGGATGAACCTCTTAATAAATTTCATAGGCAAGTAGTTTTTACTATAGTTGACGGTATAAAAAGAAAACCTGCAGTATCAAAGCCTTTCGAGAAATACACTCGAATTTACATACAGTTAAGTAAAACTAATTTAGAGGAAGATATAATTAACGCCGTAAGAGAATACATTTGTTCTAAAATTAAAACAGCTATTTTAGTTAATCCTATTTTAGATATGTATACCATAATTCCAATTTTACAAAATAAATTTAAATCATCTTCAATGAATTTAGTCTTAGCGAAAACAGAAATAGAGAACGTTAAAGAATATCATAGACAACAGGAAATTATCCGTCATTATCATGAGGGTAAGACGAATCACCGCGGCATTAATGAAACATATTTATCATTATCACGAATTTATTTTTGGCCCAAAATGAAGGATCAAATAACTAAATTTATTACAGAATGTACTATTTGCGGACAAGCCAAGTACGATAGAAACCCAGTCCGACCTCAATTTAACATTGTACCCCCAGCGACGAAACCGTTTGAAATTATTCACATAGACTTACTGACAATACAGAGTGTCAAATATATGACTTTCATAGACGTCTTTACTAAATATGGACAAGCTTATTACTTGCGTGACGGAACAGCTGTTAGTGTGTTACAAGCCCTTTTACAATATTGTACCCACCATAGCGTCCCTATGACTATTATTACGGACAATGGAACAGAATTTTCCAATCAATTATTTAACGAATTTACAAGACTTCACAAAATTAACCACCACAAAACCCTAGCTCACTCTCCTAATGGCAACGGAAACATTGAAAAATTTCACTCGACTCTCCTTGAACATCTACGACTTTTAAAATTACAACATAAAGACGAACCCATTGTCAATCTTATGCCCTACGGCTTAATAGCCTACAATAGTTCCATACACAGTTTCACGAGATGTAGACCTTTCGATTTGCTAAACGGACATTTTGACCCCCGAGACTGTCTTGACATTGACCTCACTCAACAAACGTTACAGCAATACTTACAGACACACAAAGAACGCATGAAAAAAGTTTACGATATCGTTAACAAATCATCCCTTAGTAACCGAACAACCCTTATCGAGAATAGAAATAAAACACGCGAACCGGAGTTAGAATATGCACCTGACCAACAGATTTTTGTAAAGAACCCTTTAGCTGAGAGACAAAAAACAGCCCCAAGATATACACAAGACACTGTCCTTGCCGATCTACCTATACACATCTACACTAAAAAGAAGCGTGGCCCTGTAGCAAAATCGCGAGTAAAACGAATCCCTAAAGCTGCGAATTTGTTACAGGATCCTGGTGTTCACGATGCTACCCCTGGTACATCTTCAAGATATTAAATTCGAAAGTCTTGATGACGGACCTGGAATACTTCCCTATAAACTTGGACCGATGAAAATAACTACACACTACCATACATTTTTACAATACATAAAACTTGACGACATAGAAGATAAAGCACACAGTCTACAGAACCAATTACACAATTACCAGAATCAATTACCTAATAGTATACATTCAGTTTATGAAATTCAGATAAGTTACTTGCTTAACAAATTAGACGAGATATTATTTCAAATTAAATCTTTACGACCCACTAGATCCAAAAGAGGAATCATTGATGGACTCGGAACAGTTATAAAAAGTATTACAGGAAACTTAGACTACACTGATGCCTTAAAATACAACGAGGCTATAAAATTATTAGAAAATAATCAAGATAAAATTACAAATGAATTTAATAATCAATTAAGCATAAGTAAAGAATGGATCACTAAATATAATAGCGTTTTAACTCAACTAGTAGAAAATCAAAGTAAAATTAATAGTACCTTAATGTTAATATTTTCTAACAAAATTAATAATGGTTCGACTTTAATTAAGTATGCGAAATTTTCGCAATTATTAGTAATATTAACTGACAACATAGACGATTTAATGAACGAATTACTTAGGATAGAAAATAGTTTAGGTTTTATACATGCATCAAGCATGCACCATTCTATGATTAGTATAGACGTATTAAGCTCAATGATAGATAAACTTAAAACTATCTACGGAAAAGAAAGCATTTTGAATTTAGAATTAAGAGAATATTATTATATAATAAGACCAGCTTTTTACTTTACTAATAAGAAAATAGTTTTTATATTCCGATTTCCTATTATTTCTAAAGATAATTTTTTATTATATAGATTAGCAGTAGTACCAAATAAAAAATCACAGGCTCTCATCCCATCCTCTCCTTTCATTGCAACTAACGAGAATTCATTCTTGTACATAGAGGCCGAATGCCAGAAACATAGCAGCTGGTATCTCTGCGAAATGGAACTCAATCATCAGATTCGTACAAATTCTGATTGTATCCACAAGCTAATTATTAACCAAATTTTAGAAGAATGTTGTCACTTAACTACTGTCAATCTTCAACGAGGATCAATGGAAAAATTGGACGATATGCACTATATTATATCGTTCCCTGAAAATCAAAAGATACAAATATCATGCAATAAACAGGAATTTACATCATTAAAAGGCAGCTACTTTGTTACTATTCCCCTAGGATGCCAAATCATATCCGAAGATTTTACGATAATCAATGACAACAACCAAATAAGAGGACAACCTTTAAAATTAATAAAGATATCCGATGAAATTGCACACCTAGATACAACTATTAATATATCATCTATAAATATTAATGGACTTCAAAGACTCAAGGATAAAATTATGATACAGTCACCGCTACACATTGAACACAAAAAAGATACTACAATTTATCATACAACCATACCAATATACGCAATACTATTCGGTGCAGCTGCACTCATCATTTTATTACAATATAAAAAGTATAAGAAAACGACTATAAAGAATAAAGAAGTTTCAGAAAACGGAGATAATCCAGAGAATAAAGCAAGTACTCCGGCAACTTTTTCACTCAACGTCCTCAAATAGTTGCCTCTCTAGGGGTGGAGGAGTTACGGAACCCTAACCCTATGAATATGCTGACGAACCAAACTGATGGAAGCTTCCCACGCGACCACCTCGCGAGTTCCCCGCATTAGAATTCGATACCCCATTGTTTTAATTTTACTTTATTAATTGTAATATTTTTTAGATCACTCTTTATTCCCACTTCGATTAAAGCAGTCGTTAGTTTTAAGTAATTATTGTATTAATATATAATTAATAAATAATTAATAATTATTCGGTTTTTTTTCAACCTCTCAACTGCCGCAAACGTAATTTATTTTATTTATTTATTTATTTATTTTTATTATTATTATTATTATCATCATCCCATTACTATGGATGATATGTCACGTATTTAGTGGGTTATCTGTTTAAGAATGATAGATAGATAGATATATTGTACGTTGTGTGTTTGATAATAGATTATATGATTTAGAGAGAGACGTCTCGCAAGATGAAACTTTCTATGCGCTAATCTGGTCAGCAAGCTTCCACGGAAATATTTTGTGGCCCTGAAAAGGGCCTTTTAATTAATTATAAAGAAAAAACATTCAAACACATCACACGCAGGACACACGCACAAAATGGAATGCACACGCACGTGTGCGTGCGTGTACACACACACACTCTGGTCGTAGTCGTTGTCGTGTGAGAGAGAATTAAGCTTTCTTCTCGGTCTTCTTGGGCAAGAGGACTGCCTGGATGTTGGGCAGTACACCGCCCTGCGCGATCGTAACTCCCGAGAGCAACTTGTTCAACTCCTCGTCGTTACGGATCGCCAATTGGAGATGCCTTGGGATAATTCTGGTCTTCTTGTTGTCACGAGCGGCGTTGCCGGCCAACTCGAGCACTTCGGCGGCCAGATATTCCATCACGGCGGCCAGGTAGACCGGTGCTCCGGCACCCACGCGTTCGGCGTAGTTCCCCTTTCTCAGAAGTCTGTGTATACGACCCACGGGAAACTGAAGTCCGGCACGATTGGAACGAGACTTTGCCTTTCCCTTCACTTTGCCACCTTTACCGCGACCCGACATGATGATGCACGCGAAGTATTAAACTTTTAACGACAATGTATAAAAATAGAAGATAACCGCGCGGAGAGAGAGCGCACTCGTAACGAACGCTCTTCAGGTTTGAATAGGAATTAAGCGGACGTTCTAAAAATTCACTTTTTTATAGTTTTAAGGGATCATTGCGCGCATAAATGGTGGGGACGCGAACGAGCATCGCCGCAAGCGACGGTGCACGAGGATAGCCGACGATCGCCGAATCGTTTTGTTTTCTTATAACTTTATTTATTTAAAATAAATAAATAAATAAATATATATTAAAAACATCATCATTTTTTTTTTTTTTTTTTTTTATCAATTGACTACACTATATTAAGTCCAAGTAGATAAATGTGGGGGTGTCTTAGATAGTTCGATGCCTAATACTAATGTTTACTAATAAGACTTATCGTATTTGTAACTGAATAATTTGAAGTTTCTGTTTAATGCTTTCCAGAGTGACGGAGAGAGAGGCGTGTGAAGAGAGATTCGAATAGAGGAGATGGAACAGGATTGTATGCCACGTGTCCGATAGGTTAGTTCGTGTAATTATTTATTATTTATTTTATTTACTTGTAACTTGAAAGTGAGACGACTTCTCGTCGATGAAACTTCACCACCGATCGTATGATATGTAATATGTTATTACTATTACAACTACTACTACTACTGCTCGGTGTGTATTTAGAAACATTTGTTAGCCCTGAAAAGGGCTTTTTGTGTCGTGCTCTCTATTAGAGATGCACATTCCGTAGCGCGTTCTGTCGCCGTCACGCACACACACATGATTTGTGCGAGTGTGGGTTATTTAACGTTCATTTAGCGACGCACACTTGTTATTTTATTCACTTTTTTGGCGTGGCGGACGCGGCTTTTTTCGCGGCCGGCTTCGACCTGGGCGTGACGGCCTTCTTCGGCTTGGGCGCTTTTGGTTTCTTGGTCGGCGGTTTGGCAGTCTTCTTCGCCTTCGAAGCGGCGCCGCCCTTCGCTTTAGAGGCGGAGGACGAGGCGGCGGCGGCGGCGGAGGCCTTCTTTGCGGCTGCGGCGGACGGTGCGGGCTTCTTCTTCGCGGCGGCCGCCTTCTTGTCCTTCACGGACGCTTTAGCTTTGGACTTGGACGGCGAGGACGGCGCGGCGGCGGCTGCCGAGGCGGCGGCCCCCTTCTTTCCCCCCCTGCCGCCGGCGGACGAAGCCGCCGCTGCGGCTCCCGACGCCTTCTTCGACCTGGACGAGGCGGCGGCGGACGACGCGCCAGACGCGGCGGCGGAGGACGCCTTCCCGGCGCCGCCGCCGGCCGCCGCCTGCTTGCTCTTCGAAGCGGACGACTTGGATTCGAGCTTGAAACTGCCCGAAGCGCCCTTGCCCTTGGTCTGTATCAGCGCGCCGGACTCGACGGCGCTCTTTAGATATTTTCTGATGAACGGGGCCAACTTCTCGGCGTCCACTTGGTACTGGGCCGCTATGTACTTATTGATCGCCTGCAGAGACGAACCGCTGCGCTCCTTGAGCTCCTTGATGGCGCTGTTGACCATCTCGGAAGTCTTAGGGTGGGTCGGTTTCGCCTTCGGCTTCTTGGCTGCGGCGCCGCCGGCGCCCGCCGATTTCGGTTTCTTCGCCGGCGTGGCGGGTGCGGGAGATTCGGATGCTACTGCGGCGTCGGCCATTTTATTACTACAATTATTTATGTATGCTCAATACTACTATAAACACGCACACACAAACACCACACTACACACGATCGCTCACAAAGAAAACGAGAGACTGTTCTGTACGGAGGCGACGCGAGGAGTATAGAGTTTATATATATCGACGACTACTACGTTGTACGATACTGGCGTGGCAGAGGTCGCTAGTGGCAGTAAGAGCGGTAGCGATACCGTGACGAGAGCCGCGGTGTCGCTAGACGTTTTCTCGTACGAACGCTTATGACTTTTCACTAACATGCGTCCAGAAAATTGTGATTTTTTCACTTTATGAGGCGCCGGGACGGACCCGCCGCCCGTACGGACCCAGTCCGTGAACCTGCCCACCGGCCGGCGAGCCGAATCGCATCGCACGCGGCGATTCGGTGGAAATACGAGCCGTCGAATTCGTCGAGGTGCCACGTGCGTACCTCCGGTCGAGTTGAAAATTAATTTTTCTCTATAAAATTCTAATGAAACCTTAATGCAATTCGACAGATCGGAAGCGAGGAATATCCGCCAGCCGGTAGACATCGAACGGTCGCCGTGCGACCGACCGTCGACCCCCTGGAGGAGCTCCAAGTGGAGCCTCGTAAAACACCCGATGCCCTAGCAGAGAGACGACGGCCGCCGTTGTCGAGTACACCGAGTGTGTTTGCAGGGTGAGTGTGCAATAGATGTATTATGATACACATTTTTTTAATTTCAATGTATTTTATTATATATCGTTCGTTCCTTTTTATTTATTAATTTATTTTTATTTATTTTTTTTTTTTCCTTCTCTATATATAAATTCAATATTCAACATGAACATAATTACGATGAGACGATCATCATGAACGATAATAATATTCATACTCTCATCGTCCCTTCTCTCATAATATATTATAACCTATCGAAATAGAGATCGACAGACCGTCCGTGACCGCCGCACGAAGTACGTTTATACTACTTATTATTATTTATGTTCAATGAGTTATCAAAATTACATGGATAGATCAACTCTTCTTATTCGACCACCGTCGTTTGTTAGTCTCATAGTATGTATATGTTCGTACATTGTAACAAACAATATGTCAATTGAACCATGTGTTGTACTTTTGTTGTATATAAAAAAATTTAATATAATATATAAGAAAACATAAATAGTTTTTATTTATTTTTCTTTTTCTTTTTTAAATATCTTACATGGTGGGCATTATTTTCATACAAATACGTACGTTATATATATATATAACGATATATATATATATATATATATATATATATATATATATATATATATATATATATATATATATATATATATATATATATATATATATATAATGATGGAGACGTCGTGCTTGCGTTCAGAAACTTTTTTCTTTTTAATACTGAAACTTGTGCGGCCCTGAAAAGGGCCTTTTTTTAATTTCTTCACAACCGCAACGCGGACGACCCACACCACATGCGGACGACCCACACCACACACCACCACCACCACACTTCGCCCGGGCGCCATAAGGAGACCGGTCGGGAGAGAGCAGATCATGATGGAGATGTGAACACGATCACACTGAACTCATTCTCACTATCACTACCATCGCCGCCGGTTTCACAGTGAACGATGACGAGGCCGATGATGATGATGATGATGGTGGTGATGTGGGTGGCACACACACACAAACGGTGGTGACGAGGGCGTCCAGCGCCACGGTGTGAAGAATGTCACGCGCAGTTTGCTGCTTGCACACTGCACACTTCTTAGCCGCCGAAACCGTAGAGGGTGCGCCCCTGTCGCTTCAGGGCGTACACGACGTCCATGGCGGTGACGGTCTTCCTCTTGGCGTGCTCCGTGTACGTGACTGCGTCGCGAATCACGTTCTCGAGGAACACCTTCAACACGCCGCGAGTCTCCTCGTATATCAGGCCGGATATACGTTTGACGCCGCCCCTGCGGGCGAGACGACGGATCGCCGGCTTCGTGATGCCCTGGATGTTATCGCGCAACACTTTCCTGTGACGCTTCGCTCCACCTTTCCCCAAACCCTTTCCACCTTTACCGCGACCGGTCATGATGAGGATGCACTTGTATTACTCTTCTCTCGCAAGCGTGGCAGGGAGACGTGCTGCTCCCAACGTGTAGCTGTAACTTGTGTTAAAAAACGGATGTTTTTTTTTTTTTTTTTTTTTCGATTGTGAGGATTTGCTGTTAGCCCTATTGGCTTTTACAGCGACACCGGTGGGGGAGGGAAGAGGGTACTCTGTCCCTGAGAAGTGCAAGCACTACGGGGCTGCTTGAGAGGGCATTACGACGGCGACAAGGGCGCCCCCTGCGGGACTCGAACCTCGACTTGCAGCCGTCGTTGTGGCGGGGGGGGGAGTGTCCCTATTCTATACAAGCCGGCCGCGACGTGAAGCCGCGACTGGTGACAAATTAGACTACTCTAAGGGAGAGCTAAATTTTCCCTACCCGTTGGCCCCGCCCGCGCCACCGCGCGGCCGGGCCGACAGATAATCTAATGTGCTTCGTCGTCGATTCCGTCGACGACGGTGTCTGTGTTTTTTGTGTCTAGTGTGTATCCTACCTATGAATGGGGCGTTCGCGACTGTAATGGCGTCATCGGGGTCTAATAAGACGCTTTTTGGGCGTCTACGCTTAGGCTCCTCGCAAGGGGTGTAATCACACGCCTTAACGATAAGCGGGTTCGCGTGCGAGCCTGCGCGCTCGAAGTAGCGCTTGGTTAGGCGTTTGCAGTGCTCGTGAATCGATTCCAGTTCGAAATCTCTGTGTAGGTCGACATTACGCATGTACCAGGGACAACCCGATGCTATGCGTAGAAATCTGTTTTGTACTTTTTGGAGCACATCTAGCCTGGTGTGCGCGAACGCCACGCAGGCATAGGAAAGAATAGGTCTTACACAAGTTTTGTAAAGTGTCACCTTACTTCTAAGGGACATTTTACTACGCTTGTTTATCAGAGGGGCAAGTTTGCTTAATACTAATAGGGCCTTATTTTTTACTCTCTTGATATGAGGTTTGAAAGTAAGTTTGGAGTCTAAAGTGACTCCTAGATATTTGACTTGTTTTTCCCACTTGAGAGGTGTGCCTTGTAGGTACACAGTGGGGACAGAGACCTGTTTGTTGATAGGGAATAGGACGGCAAAAAAACAGTTTTTTTTTTTTTTTTTTCGATTGTGAGGATTTGCTGTTAGCCCTATTGGCTTTTACAGCGACACCGGTGGGGGAGGGAAGAGGGTACTCTGTCCCTGAGAAGTGCAAGCACTACGGGGCTGCTTGAGAGGGCATTACGACGGCGACAAGGGCGCCCCCTGCGGGACTCGAACCTCGACTTGCAGCCGTCGTTGTGGCGGGGGGGGGAGTGTCCCTATTCTATACAAGCCGGCCGCGACGTGAAGCCGCGACTGGTGACATATTAGACTACTCTAAGGGAGAGCTAAAGTTTCCCTAACCGTTGGACCAGGCCGCGCCAACGCGCGGACGGGCCGACAGATAATCTAATGTGCTTCGCCGTCGATTCCGTCGACGACGGTGTCTGTGTTTTTTGTGTCTAGTGTGTACCCTACCTATGAATGGGGCGTTCGCGACTGTAATGGCGTCATCGGGGTCTAATAAGACGCTTTTTGGGCGTCTACGCTTAGGCTCCTCGCAAGGGGTGTAATCACACGCCTTAACGATAAGCGGGTTCGCGTGCGAGCCTGCGCGCTCGAAGTAGCGCTTGGTTAGGCGTTTGCAGTGCTCGTGAATCGATTCCAGTTCGAAATCTCTGTGTAGGTCGACATTACGCATGTACCAGGGACAACCCGATGCTATGCGTAGAAATCTGTTTTGTACTTTTTGGAGCACATCTAGCCTGGTGTGCGCGAACGCCACGCAGGCATAGGAAAGAATAGGTCTTACACAAGTTTTGTAAAGTGTCACCTTACTTCTAAGGGACATTTTACTACGCTTGTTTATCAGAGGGGCAAGTTTGCTTAATACTAATAGGGCCTTATTTTTTACTCTCTTGATATGAGGTTTGAAAGTAAGTTTGGAGTCTAAAGTGACTCCTAGATATTTGACTTGTTTTTCCCACTTGAGAGGTGTGCCTTGTAGGTACACAGTGGGGACAGAGACCTGTTTGTTGATAGGGAATAGGACGGCGCAGCTCTTCTCCGGGTTGACTTCGATTCTCCATAGGCGGAACCACTCACCGAGTGCGTGGGCCGCTTTCTGAAGTCTCTCTGCCAAACGGTGGGGGAAGAGCGAAGTTGTGTAGAGGGCAGTGTCGTCTGCGTACATAGCCAGTTCGACATAACTCGAGCGAGGTATGTCACTGGTGTACAGCGAGTATAAAATCGGAGAGAGGGTGGACCCCTGAGGAACGCCTGCGCGGATGAGGCGGGGGGAAGAAAGGGTACCTTCGACTCTATAGCGGAAATGCCTGTTCGACAAGAAGTCCCGCAGGATGTGCACGAGACAGTCTGACAAGCCAGAGCGTCGCAGTTTGAAAATCAAACCGTTATGCCAGACCTTGTCGAAGGCTTTCGCTATGTCGAGAAAGATGGCAGCAGTGTTGCTGTGTTGTCTTGAGATAATGTTATGGCGAGCAATATGCTCTACCAGACGGTGGACTTGGTGGACAGCGGAGTGTTTCTTGCGAAAACCAAATTGCTCTTTTAAGAGCAGAGAATTGGCCTCTACCTCTTCGGTGAGGCGGATAAGTATTAATCTTTCATATATTTTTCCTAAACAGCTTAGAAGGCTGATAGGTCTATAGCTTGAGGGAAGGTTCCGCGGCTTACCGGGTTTGCGGATCCCGATAACAATAGCTTCCTTCCACTCATTGGGAAAGGAGCACGAACTGAGAAGCGAATTGAAAATTAAGACCAACAGAGACACGAACTGGGCCGGTAGGGACTTGAGAGTTTTATTAGAAAGATTGTCGGGACCCGGAGACTTTCTTTCTTTCAAATTTTTAATAATGACTTTGACCTCGTCCGATGAGGTCGGGCGAAGCGGTTCCCCTTGCGGGGGCGTCAACGCCCAGTCTGCGACCTCGGAATCCACTAACGCTATGTGGCTCGGGTCGCATGGCTGACTGCTCGGAGAACACTGGATCTCTAAACTATCGGCTAAGCACTCGGCTTTTTCGGTGTCATCGGCGGCAATGGACTGGTCGGGCCTAATGAGGGGAGGCATAGTTTGAACGCAGTCCACTCTGAAGGCCCGCGACAACGCCCAGAAGGCCTGGTGCGAAGGCGCGATCCCCTCGAGCTTCCTGTCCCAAGACTCGCCTCGGAGCTGTTCGAATTCGAATCGAACTCTCCTCCTCAGATTGGAAAGCACTCTACGATTTTCGTCAGTCGGGTAAGTGTCATGTCGTCGCGTAGCTTGGTTTCTACGCCGTATCAATCTTCTCAGCTTATCTGGGATTTCAAATCTACCTACAGGTAGGTTTGGAATCTCTTTCGAGCAACTTTGGATTGTATCTACTATATACTTAGTGAATTTATTCGCCGCGTCTATTGCAGAGTCAGCGGAGTCAGTGATGCCAGGTATTAAATCTTTAAGCGGGGAGTCGTTAGACCGGAGGAGCTTAGCAAATCTCTTCCAGTTAACGATCGTTTTAGTGGGATTGCCTGAGGGGCTATCTGTACCTAACTTGAGAATAACTGGACGGTGGTCCGAATCTAGCTCGGGTAACGTTTCTATAGAGCGCTGCCAGAGGCAGACATTCGATAGAACCGCTATGTCGAGAACCTCGCTTGAACCGTTGGTACCAAAGCGAGTGGGCGAAGCAGGGCCTATAACGTGAGCGTTATATTTAGTTGTGAATTTGTCTAGTCTTCTACCATCGGCAAAAGTTTTCGACGAATTCCACTTCGTATGTTTACAATTGAAATCCCCGATCAGAAGGACCGAGTCTCCCATACTAAGTAGCGACAGAATGTCACTTTCTAGTAGTTGCGTATCCCCCGGACGGTATACAGAGGCAACTATCAAAGGCTGATGGCCAGTGAGGAATACCTGGCATACTGACACCTCGAGGTCCTCAAGAGACGGAGGGTCGAGCGGTATACAGTGTAGATTCTTTTTATAATAAATGATAGTGCCACCGCCGTGGGTGGCTCTATCATTTCTTACAACCCTATAGTTCGCAATACTGGGAGTGCGCATGCTAGGTTTAAGAAGCGACTCCTGTATACAAAAGATATCTAAATTATGAGATTGCGCGAATTCGCTTAATAATTCTCTTTGATGTCTGACACCGCGAGCGTTGTACGTAGCTATAGTGAGAGATCTAGGTTTAATTCTCGCTAAATGCGAGTCAGCGGGCAAAGGGGTAAAGCTATTGATGACCGCCATTGGAATAATTTAATTTGCGTGGAAGCCCGCGATGGCTTCCAGAAGAAAAATGTGTTCGCTTACCGCTTGTAAGCGAGCCTGCTTGGAACCATTAGTGTTCCTCAGCTTACCGGCGAAAACGCTTAACTCGGCGAAGTCAATATTACTAGCGAAATCTAAAACGAGACCTAAGTCGCTAGCGGGGGAAGTAGGTACGCGCGCGGGGGCGGGGGGGCGCGCCGCCACCATGGTGGACGGCGACTTCGAAGGTACCGCAGCCGGCGCCGCAGCGCGGGCGGCAACCGGAGCTGCGGAATGCGCGGGAGCCGGCGGAGGCGCTGGCTTAACCCACGCATTTGTTTTAGGGAGCGGGGCGGGTACATACCTAGGTGGTACCGGCGCCTGCGCGTACGGACGCGAAGGCTGCGGACCCCTGTTGTACATCGTGCGTCTGCGCGGCGCACGGGCGCATCCGCGATAGTTCGCGGGATGGCCCTGCGTCTCGCACAGTACGCAGCTAGGAGGGACGGCCGGGTCGGGAACCTTGCGGGGGCAATCCGCAGTCCCGTGGTCGTCGAGGCACTTCACGCACCTCGGGCGCGCGAAGCAATGACGCGCAGAGTGACCGTATAGTTGGCAGCGATGACACTGCCCTATCTGGCCTCTGTTAAGCGGGGGTTCGACACGTATGCCGGTGAGTGAACACACCGAGCGAAGATTGAATATTTTCTTTCCCTCATCACTGAGTTCAAGAATGACTAGGACAATATCATATTTCGCTTTACTGCGATAATTATATAAACGGTGCGTTTCACGCACGGGGAAGCCTTTATTTTTTAAATCATTGAAAACATACTCACAATCTATCTCTTTTGGGATGCCTTTAATTACGACGCGCAACTGGCGTTCGTCTTCTAAGGCGTACGAGTGGAAGCCGATATGGCTGTCCCTCAAGAAGCTGGTTAATCGACGGTGTTCCGTCGAGGTCTGAACCTGGACTTTAATTCCGACCGCCGTTAAGCGCGCGGTGGAGAAATTAATATTGTTTCGAATCATAAAAACAGAAACATCGTCCCATTTGTGCTTTTCTTGCACGTAAATGGGCGGAGGGGGTTTAATGCGGGGCGCGCGGGGAGGCGCGGGGGTCTCTCCCTCTAAGGGCTCAACCGAAACGGGAGCGGGGGAGGGGGGGGCGGTCGACGAGCCGCTTGCGCGGGAAGCATTGCCTTTAGGCTTGTTTGCCTTCTTTGGCGGGGGAAGGGCCGTAGGGGCCTTGGCCTTACGTTTGGCCGAGCGGGAAGTGACGGTTTCGAAACCATCATCGTCAGATGTATCCGACACCTCCATATCCCGATGGAGGGGGGAAGCGGGGGCAGGGGAGAGTCGAACATCCTCGGTGGACATCGACCTCTCTTCGGGGATTTGGCTCGGGCCGGCCTCGACAGGGCTCGGCTCATCGGCCGACGCGCACGTAGCTTCGTTACTCGAGTCGTCTAGCAAAAAATGGGCGGGGAGGGGGGAGGGGGGACAATTAAATTCCTCCTTGGCATATTTAATGAAGGACCAATACGCGTCTATGTAATGTTTCTCGAGATATTCTAAAACCTCCCGGAAACCTAACTTTCGCTCCATTTTTTTTTAGTAACACACCCCTCACCTTGCGGCAAGGGGGCGGGTGAGTAGTGTAAGGATCTATCTACTATCACTTTTCTGTTTTTCCGCTGGTGAACGGAAGGTGTGTGCCTAACTATAAAAGTGTAAACACTTACAGAAAGCCTTATCGAACGCGAGAAGATGGCTTCAACCTCAGCAAAACGCCGCGCAGCACAGCACGACACAGCACAGCAGGGCACCGAGACGCACAGCACAGCACAGCGCGAGAGCGGAAAACGCTAAACGAGAAAGCCCGGAATGACTCGCACAACCAGTGACTTGGAATGCGCGCTACGGTTGTGAAGAAATTAAAAGACCAACGGGCACGACTGTCGCCAGCCGCGTCCAATCGGTCAATGTGAAAAAAACGGGCGCCCGCGTTTCGTTATATATATACACTCACGTCGCCGAGCAGCTCTCGGCTCTGATCGGTTCCACTCGTTACTCGTCGTCGACGTGCGGGGGGCTTGTCAGATTTGCAAAAAAAAAAAAAAAAAAAGTAATAGATTTCTATTACGCATTATTATAATAATTATTATTATTATTTTGGTCTCACACGATTTATTTATTTATTTTTTTTTCTTTATTATTATTTCTCTCTCTCTCTCTCTCCAATATATGTCTCATATGCTGGGTGTATATAAGATCGTCCAATCCAATATTCAAATTCATCTAGTCTACATATATATTTTTTATATATATATATATATATATATATATATATATATATATATATATATATATATATATATATATATATATATATATATATATATATATATATATATATATATATATATATATATATATATATATATATATATATATATATATATATATATATATATATATTTATTTATTTTATGTGTGTCTGAATACGTATGCGTGCGTGCAAGTGTTTCTTTAATAGTAGTAATTGTGATGATATTCATAAAAATTTTTCGACACGATTCTTTGTACACGTATGAAACGACATTCTATTTAGACTTTAATGTCAGAACAATTTGTGGCCCTGAAAAGGGCCTTTTGGATGTATGATAATAATTATGTGTAATATTACACACACAAAAAACACATACACACACACAGCCCACAATAATAATAACACACGAACATCGCTTATCGCGTCGTGGTCGTCATGAATGCATGCATGCATGCATATTTATGTGTATGTATACACTGCGGAAGAAGGAGGAGAGCATTTTATGCACGTTCGCCTCTGATCCTGCGGGCGAGCTGGATGTCCTTGGGCATGATGGTGACGCGTTTCGCGTGGATAGCGCAGAGGTTGGTGTCCTCGAAGAGGCTCACCAGATACGCCTCGCTGGCCTCCTGGAGGGCCATCACGGCGGAGCTCTGGAATCGGAGGTCGGTCTTGAAGTCCTGCGCGATCTCGCGCACCAGACGCTGGAAGGGCAACTTGCGGATCAGGAGTTCGGTGCTCTTCTGGTAGCGACGGATCTCACGGAGGGCGACCGTGCCGGGCCTGTATCTGTGCGGCTTCTTCACGCCTCCGGTGGCCGGTGCGCTCTTGCGGGCGGCCTTGGTGGCGAGCTGCTTGCGGGGCGCCTTGCCACCGGTGGACTTGCGAGCGGTTTGCTTGGTACGAGCCATTTCTCTATCTCTTCACACACGCACACACAACAACAACAACTGAATTGAACTGAACACGGAAAGTCTCTCGTCCGAAATGTCCCCACTTTTATAAAACCCTCATAGATATATACACGCGCGCGCGCGCGAGAGCGCGAAACGATCGTCTCTCTCTGTCTTTGCGCACGAGGATTGAGCGACTAAGAACGAACGAACGACGAAGCGGTCGGGCGTCGGGCGGTGAGACTGTGGTGAACCGGGGGAATCGAATCGAAGATCGAATGAAGCACGATAGAAAATATGGATGACTATAACGACAACAACAAGAAGAAGAAGAAGAATAAGTAATAATAATAATAATAATAACAATGGGAAAATGAATAAGAAAAGAAAACAACAGTGGTGAAAATGATGAAATGAAATGCGGTGTATTATATATATTATATATATATAGTAGTCGGTTAGGAATGTATATATAATAATAATAATAATATGTGACACACATGAAATGAAATCAGAAATAGAAGGATTATAATAGCATAGATAAATTCCAGAGAGAGTAAAGTAGTTTTGATTAATTATTAATAATAATAATAATAATGTGTCGTTAGTTAATTGACCTTTCTTAGATTCAATTCAACCAAAAAAAAAAAAAAAAAAAAAAAATCTATTGTTTAGTTTAGTTTAGCTTATGATTATGATGATGATGATGATCGGTAGTCATAATACAAAATCTGTGCGCATGCATCAACTTTTTGAGGGACAGACGTTTTCCGAGAAACTGTATATTTCAACGTGAATCATTTAGTGGCCCTGAAAAGGGCCTTTTTGTCTAGTTGCGGTGGCGGCGATGATGATGATGATGTTGTTGTTGTCGTCGTCGTCGTCGTGGTGGTCGTTGTTGATGCGTGTATTATATATAGTAAATATATATTAGCAAACACGCACACCACCACGACGCACACACATTAGCACACACAACACAACACAATACACGCACGCCGCCGCCGCCGCCGGAAGAATTCCTGTGAGCGCCTCACTTGGAGCTCGTGTACTTGGTGACGGCCTTGGTGCCTTCGCTGACGGCGTGCTTGGCCAACTCGCCGGGCAACAGGAGCCTCACGGAGGTCTGCACCTCCCTGGACGTGATCGTCGATCTCTTGTTGTAGTGGGCGAGGCGCGACGCCTCGGCGGCGATGCGCTCGAAGATGTCGTTCACGAACGAGTTCATGATGGACATGGCCTTGCTGGAGATTCCGGTGTCCGGATGGACCTGTTTGAGCACTTTGTAGATGTAGATGGCGTAGCTCTCCTTCCTCTTGTGCTTCTTCTTTTTCTTGTCCGATTTGGAGATGTTCTTCTGGGCCTTGCCAGATTTCTTGGCGGCCTTTCCGCTAGTCTTGGGTGGCATGTCTACTAATACTTTTTATTAGAGAGAGAGATATAAAGATACGAACACTCTGAGCGCAGAGGTGACTGTGTGCCTGTCCGTCCGATGTATTCTTCATCTCTCTACCCCCCGCGGGGGGAGAGGGGAAACGGTTCCAGGAGAGTGTTCCTTAGTCCGTGGTTTTCTACGACGCCCGCTAAGGTGGGCGTGTCTTAGGGTTCGGCGTTAGCCTGGGGGGGCGTGTCTTATAAAGACAGGGGGCGTGGCTTCTTAAGTTAGACGTTATTTTCGTATAACTTTGTATTTGTTTGAGCTATGTGCTGCCTGGGCGGTCTACCCAGCCAGGTGAGACCCCTGGTAACCCAGGGGAGGCCCAGCTTAGGTGACCAGCGACCAAGGCAGCGCTCAGGATTCACAGTCGGGAGGTAAAATATCCCTCGGCAGCTTTTTCTTTAGTGCGTCCGGAGGCCGCGTGTGCCAGGGAGCGATGTTCTTTATGTGCGGCAGCTGCGAAGCGTCGGCCCTGTCAAACATATCCTTCGCTAGCCTGCGAATGTGATCTTCTATCGACTCGGCACGGAGGTCGCGGTTGAGAGTCGCGTTCCTCACGTACCAGGGAGCTTTCACTATTCGCCGCAAGGCGATGTTTTGAGTCTTTTGTAAAAGGCTTCGTTGGCGCGGGCTGGCCAGGGCAAACCAAGCCGGGGCCGCATATGTCAGGTGTGGCCTGACATATGTTTTGTAAATCGCGATCTTTGTGCGTAGCGGGAGGCGTGAACGTAAGACCGGCCCTAGCAGATGTAGGGCGACCTTTGCTGCGTTGCAGGCCTTGGCCACCTGATGTGTCATCGACAGCCGCCAGTCGAGGATCACGCCGAGGTAGGTAATGGTTCTTGTGAATTTGACCTCGGCGCCTAGTAGCGAGAGCGGAGGGAAGTTCGCCGTTCCGGCCCCAAACAAGAGCGCTTGGGTCTTCGTCACGTTGAGCTCTAGTCTCCACTCGGCCAGCCAGTCCGGGAGGAGGTCTAATGATCGCTGCAGCTTGCGCGCCGCGTGTTGCTTCTTGATCGATGAGCTCAGGAGCGCAATATCGTCGGCATAGAGTGCCAGTACTGCGTCCTGGCCCACTGGGATGTCGTTTGTAAACGTCGTGTAGAGCAGCGGCGACCATGAGCTGCCCTGGGGAACTCCTGCGGCGATGGGGTGGCTCGCTGATATGGCATCATCGACCCTAACGCAGAAGTGCCTGCCGTGGAGAAAATCGGCTAACACTCGCACTAGGTGGTGAGGGGACTCCGGCTTGCGTAATCTTCGCTAGTAGGCCCGCGTGCCATACGCGGTCGAAGGCCCTTGATACGTCTAGGAAGACCGCTGCTACGACTTCCTTCTTGTTGACGGCGGCTGCCGCGTAGTGAATCACTCTCGCTACTTGTAGCGTGGTAGAGTGTTCTGCGCGGAAACCAAACTGTTCGGGGCGCGGATGTAGGTGCGCTTGTAGTAGAGGTAAAAGCAGCTTCTCGAACAGTTTGGATGTCGAACTCAGTAGGGTTATCGGGCGGTAATTTTCTGGGAGTCGTGGGTTTTTCCCCGGCTTCGGCAGCATTACAACAACGCCATCCTTCCACGCCCGGGGGAATTAGCCCAGACGCAGAATGGCGCTGAAGAGCCTGGCCATGGCAGCTGTGGCTCTATTAGGCAAGTGGCGGAGAGCTGCGTTGGTCACGGCGTCGCTTCCCGGAGCTTTTTTAGGCTTTAGCGAAGCTATAGCCTTTTTCAAGCTCGACGGGGAGAAGAACGGTGGCTGCGTGTCTGTGGGTGGCGGGCTGTTAATTTTCAGCCTGACCTCGGCTTCTAGGCGGGCGTGGGCTTCTTCGCGTTGGCTGGGGTTGGGCTGGAACAGTTTCTCCAGGTGGTTTGCTAGTATCTCAGCCCTGCCCTGGGAGTCGAAACATAGAGAGCCGTCCGGCGCTATGAGAGGTCGCACCGGCGGCGGCTTCTTCGAAACTTGCCTACAAAGTTTGTTAAGTGAGGCTTGGTCCTCACTAGCGGCGTTTATGCGCGCCTCCCAGTTATCCGCGGCAATTGACTCAAGCTCTGCGCGGACTCGCACAATGTACTTGTTGAGTTTAGTCTTGGTCGCAGGCTCGCGGGTTCGCTGCCACTCGGCGCGCGTCCTCCTTTTCTTTGCTATAAGCTCGGCGAGTCGCCTCGGAATGGGAGGAAGTGATCTGACTTGCGGTGGTGTCGTGGCTTCTTTAAGTGCTGCCTGTATAGTACCGGTCAGTTTAGCTTCGAGTCGGTCGATACTGAGGGCGCAGTCAAGGGGCTCGTCGCGGAGCGGAGTCCTGTGGTGTACGATGGCCTCGAAGCGCGGCCAGTGGATTCTTCCTTTATACGGCGGTCTCGATGCGGTAGTCGGCTTGCACGCTGCTGTCGCCAGTACGGGCAAGTGATCGGCGCCGTATGCATCTGGTAGTGTCTCCAGAGTGAGGCTTAGGTTGTCCATCCCCTTGTGAACAACCAAGTCGATTGTATTGGGATGTTTAGTCCGGTCATAGGGGAAGTGCGTGGGCTCGTCAGGGCCCTCCACTACGTACCCATGTCGGTCAGCGTCTTCGTATAATCGGCGTCCATTGGTGCATGTTGTGTGGCATCTCCACGCTGGGTGTTTGGCGTTCCAGTCGCCAGCAACCAGCGTGGGGTTGGGGTTGTCAAGAATGCATCTAACCTCGGTGACGTCTATATTACTATGCGGGGGTCGGTAGGCGGCGAAGATGCGCAGTGTCTTGTCGCCTAGTTGAACTTCCATTCCCAGTGGTTGGAAGGTCGAGTAGTTGGTCACTGGGATGGGCTGGTGCACGATCGACCTCCTGACTGCAATAAGGAGGCCTCTTTTGGGCGTGCCCGAGGCGTCGTCGCTTCGTAAAATGTGGTAGCCGGGTAGGTTTATTGTGTCGGGGCGGGTGAAGTGGGTTTCGCATATAAGAGCGATATCCACCCGTTGCTGGCTGAGGAGGAGGCGGAGGAAGTGAATCCTCCGTCTTAATCCCGCGGCGTTCCAATAGATGGTACGGAGCTGATCAGCCATCTTGAAGTATGCGCTTCATCCCATTTAACACACATTGTACAGGGTCTTGACCTTCCCTTAAGGCAATGAGTACGTCCTTAAGGGTGTCAATAGCCCTGTCAACTGCGGAGTGTGCAGTGTGTGCTGGCCTCTGGGTGTGGGCTGTGGTCGTCTTCGTCGTGGTTGTTGGAAGAGGGCGTGCCTCTTCTGTCCTTTCCTTCATTTGTTTACTCCTCTTCCCGGCTCTCTTCATTTTCTTTCTTAGGCCTCTCTCCGTAGGCGGATTTGCAGGGGCCATAAGCGAGGGCGCCTGGGATTCCGCCGTGACTGTGTTTCTAGCTACCGGAGCGGTGGCTTTAGAGGGTGCGAGTTTTGTTAGGGCGACTGTGCCCGCCTTCTTATTTCGTAGCTCCTTTTTATACTGAGGGCACGCTGAGTAATTTGCAGGGTGCGCGCCCCCGCAGTTTGCACATGTGGCTGGGACTTCAAGTGGGCGTGGGCATTCCCGCGCTGGGTGTTCTTCGCCACACCTCACGCATGCCTGACGCCGGTGGCAGCCATGGCTAGAATGTCTAAATGCTTGACACCTATGACATTGCGCAGGCCCTCTTTTGCTTCGCCAAGCCTCGATTTTGACGCCCGACATATACAGGAGCTCCGTGACATTGTATATGCCTGGCACCAGGTCGGGTGTGTTCGTTAAAATCACGAAGAAGATGCATCCGGGTCTTCCGAAGCGTGCTTTGATAGGGCGCACGTACTCCGCCTGGTATCCTATTTCCCCCAGGGCGTCGATGATTTCTTCGGGCGTCGTTGATACTGGAAGCCCTCTGATGGCCACCTTCCTGCTCATCTCCGACGGGAGGGCGTAGGTGAACCAGGAGATGGCCTCAGTCTTCTCAAGATCCGATAAGTATCTTTGAATAGCACGGTATTCATCCACCGACCCTGGAGAAAACCGTACTCCTCTTCCGAAGGGCCGCGCGTTAGGTGCGTAGCCCAGTAGGTCCTTGAGCGCCCTGAAGTGGGACGCCCAGTTAGGCAGCGCTTCCACTATAAGTGGAGGGAAGCGTGGTTTCGGTGTGGGTGCCGGCGCTGTTGGCGGAGCGGGCGGTGTCGGTGCGTGTGCTGCGGCGGTAGCGTAGCTAGGGCCGGCTGTTTGCATTGCCTGCGCAAAGGTCGGCGAGGCGGATGCGGTGGCGGCGGCATTGGTGGTGCAAACCGGAGTAAGTGTGGCTGTGGGCGTGGCCGGGGAGGTCATCGACCCTGTTAGATTGCGGTTGCGAAGCCGCGGGTCGCGTTGCGGAAGCGGTGTGCGGAGCTGTGGCTGTACGCACGGTCGCTTGCTGTTGGCGTCGGTGTCTTCATCCTCCGATCTTGGTCTTCTGGTCGGCGTCGGAGGCGCTATATGCAGTGGTTGTGGCGGTCTTACGGGCCCCTCTTGACCCTGTGGCGCAGTGGAGGCGGCGCCAGCGTTTTCAAGTTCCCTGCACCTGTCGTTTAAGAACATCGAAATATGTACTAGTAACGACTGTGACAGGGCACCCCTCTGCTGCAACTCGGCCACGAGGATCATGTCCGAGTGCAGCTGAGCTCGTGGCGACAACTCGACGTCCATACGTGGAGGGGCGGAGGGTGACCGTTTAGGTCTGAGTTCTTCATATTTTTTCGCAGGGCGAGACGCTCGCTGCGGTGTTGAGTCTGGTTTGCGCGGGGGTACGGTTGTACTGCCCGCGGGGGAGGCTGTTGGCTCCGGTGGCACCGTTGACGAGGGGCCAGGAACGCCGGTAGGGCGCGCGGTAACATCGCGCGCCTCCGGTGTCCGGCGAGTCGCCTCATCTTCGGTCCTGTCCGCGGCGGTGAGGCTCGGGGGGGCAGGGGAGTCATCGGCTGCTTGTAGTTCCGGTCTGCGTTGGTTCCGGTGCGTAAAAGGGGCCGGGCTTCTTCTTTCCGTTGGCTGCTGAACTCGAGGGGGCGGGGCTTGTTCCGACCCAGGTTCGGTGGAGTCTGACAATAGCGGTCGCTGACGTGAGCGAGATCGCTCGCGATGCGAGCCGCTACGGCCGCTCATAGTGGCTTCTTACGGGTGCCCGCACTCGGCAGTCATCGGTCCAATGTTCGTCGGCGATCGGGGAGACTCGTTCAGCCTCGGGTTGGATCGTATGATCGGAGGGGCGCGGCGCGCGGGGCGACGCGGGTTGCTGCGCAAGCGCACTAGGCGCCAGGCAAAACTCAGCGACTATTTATAATTAAATAGCGATGAATTTCAGTTAGTTGTAGGTAAGACTCGTGCCGGTAAGTATGGTACTTATTGGCGGGCAAGCTGTCCTGCCTGTCCGTGGACGAAATCCGTCCGTATAGGCCGCACTTGTGGACGCACAAACGCTCACGACGTACGCCATCTTTTTTGACGGAATCGACCAATCAGGACGCCGTACGAGTCACGAGAGGGGGGGGGGGGGGGTTCCCGGGGGGGGGGGAAGGGGGGGAACCGCCACCCCCCCCCCCCCCCCCTCCCGTCCCGCCTCCCAGCAAGTGGCATGCGTTATGCGGAATACAGACGAATTCATACCATACATACATGAACAAAATGTACACTAATTCCTATTAGACAATTTGTAAATTATTATCTTTTATTTATTTATTTATTTATTTTTATATTTTATTTATTTATTTATTTTTTTTATTATTATTATTATTATCATCATCCCATTACTATGGATGATATGTCACGTATTTAGTGGGTTATCTGTTTAAGAATGATAGATAGATAGATATATTGTACGTTGTGTGTTTGATAATAGATTATATGATTTAGAGAGAGACGTCTCGCAAGATGAAACTTTCTATGCGCTAATCTGGTCAGCAAGCTTCCACGGAAATATTTTGTGGCCCTGAAAAGGGCCTTTTAATTAATTATAAAGAAAAAACATTCAAACACATCACACGCAGGACACACGCACAAAATGGAATGCACACGCACGTGTGCGTGCGTGTACACACACACACTCTGGTCGTAGTCGTTGTCGTGTGAGAGAGAATTAAGCTTTCTTCTCGGTCTTCTTGGGCAAGAGGACTGCCTGGATGTTGGGCAGTACACCGCCCTGCGCGATCGTAACTCCCGAGAGCAACTTGTTCAACTCCTCGTCGTTACGGATCGCCAATTGGAGATGCCTTGGGATAATTCTGGTCTTCTTGTTGTCACGAGCGGCGTTGCCGGCCAACTCGAGCACTTCGGCGGCCAGATATTCCATCACGGCGGCCAGGTAGACCGGTGCTCCGGCACCCACGCGTTCGGCGTAGTTCCCCTTTCTCAGAAGTCTGTGTATACGACCCACGGGAAACTGAAGTCCGGCACGATTGGAACGAGACTTTGCCTTTCCCTTCACTTTGCCACCTTTACCGCGACCCGACATGATGATGCACGCGAAGTATTAAACTTTTAACGACAATGTATAAAAATAAAAGATAACCGCGCGGAGAGAGAGCGCACTCGTAACGAACGCTCTTCAGGTTTGAATAGGAATTAAGCGGACGTTCTAAAAATTCACTTTTTATAGTTTTAAGGGATCATTGCGCGCATAAATGGTGGGGACGCGAACGAGCATCGCCGCAAGCGACGGTGCACGAGGATAGCCGACGATCGCCGAATCGTTTTGTTTTCTTATAACTTTATTTAAAAATAATAAATAAATAAATAAATATATATTAAAAACATCATCATTTTTTTTTTTTTTTTTTTTTTTTCAATTGACTACACTATATTAAGTCCAAGTAGATAAATGTGTGGGTGTCTTAGATAGTTCGATGCCTAATACTAATGTTTACTAATAAGACTTATCGTATTTGTAACTGAATAATTTGAAGTTTCTGTTTAATGCTTTCCAGAGTGACGGAGAGAGAGGCGTGTGAAGAGAGATTCGAATAGAGGAGATGGAACAGGATTGTATGCCACGTGTCCGATAGGTTAGTTCGTGTAATTATTTATTATTTATTTTATTTACTTGTAACTTGAAAGTGAGACGACTTCTCGTCGATGAAACTTCACCACCGATCGTATGATATGTAATATGTTATTACTATTAGCAACTACTACTACTGCTCGGTGTGTATTTAGAAACATTTGTTAGCCCTGAAAAGGGCTTTTTGTGTCGTGCTCTCTATTAGCGAGATGCACATTCCGTAGCGCGTTCTGTCGCCGTCACGCACGCACAAACACCCACACATGATTTGTGCGTCGTGTTGGTTATTTAACGTTCATTTAGCGACGCACACTTGTTATTTTATTCACTTTTTTGGCGTGGCGGACGCGGCTTTTGTCGCGGCCGGCTTCGACCTGGGCGTGACGGCCTTCTTCGGCTTGGGCGCTTTTGGTTTCTTGGTCGGCGGTTTGGCAGTCTTCTTTCGCCTTCGAAGCGGCGACGCCCTTCGCTTTAGATGCGGAGGACGAGGCTGCGGGCGCGGCGGCGGAGGCCTTCTTTGCGGCGGCGGCGGTACGGTGCTGGCTTCTTCTTCGCGGCGGCCGCCTTCTTGTCCTTCACGGACGCTTTAGCTTTGGACTTGGACGGCGAGGACGGCGCGGGCGGCGGCTGCCGAGGCGGCGTGCCCCCTTCTTTCCCCCCCTGCCTCCGGCGGACGAAGCCGCCGCTGCGGCTCTCCCGACGCCTTCTTCGACCTGGACGAGGCTGCGGCGGACGACGCGCCATACCGGCGTCGGCGGAGGACGCCTTCCCGGCGCCGCCGCCGGCCGCCGCCTGTCTTGCTCTTCGAATCGGACGACTTGGATTCGAGCTTGAAACTGCCCGGAAGCGCCCTTGCCCTTGGTCTGTATCAGCGCGCCGGACTCGACGGCGCTCTTAGATATTTTCTGATGAACGGGGCCAACTTCTCGGGCGTCCACTTGGGTACTGGGCCGCTATGTACTTCTTGATCGCCTGCAGAGACGAACCGCTGCGCTCCTTGAGCTCCTTGATGGCGCTGTTGACCATCTCGGAAGTCTTAGGGTGGGTCGGTTTCGCCTTCGGCTTCTTGGCGGCGGCGCCGCCGGCGCCCGCCGATTCGGTTTCTTCGCCGCGTGGCGGGTGCGGGAGATTCGGATGCTACTGCGGCGTCGGCCATTTTATTACTACAATTATTTATGTATGCTCATACTACTATAAACACGCACACACAAACACCACACCACACACACGATCGCTCACAAAGAAAACGAGAGACTGTTCTGTACGGAGGCGACGCGAGGAGTATAGTTATATATATATCGACGACTACTACGTTGTACGATACTGGCGTGGCAGAGGTCGCTAGTGCAGTAAGAGCGGTAGCGATACCGTGACGAGAGCCGCGGTGTCGCTGGACGTTTTCTCGTACGAACGCTTATGACTTTCACTAACATGCGTCCGGAAAATTGTGATTTTTTCACTTTACGAGGCGCCAGGACGGACCCGCCGCCCGTACGGACCCAGTCCGTGAACCTGCCCACCGGCCGGCGAGCCGAATCGCATCGCACGCGGCGATTCGGTGGAAATACGAAGCCGTCGAATTCGTCGAGGTGCCACGTGCGTACCTCCGGTCGAGTTGAAAATTAATTTTCTCTATAAAATTCTAATGAAACCTTAATGCAATTCGACAGATCGGAAGCGAGGAATATCCGCCAGCCGGGAGACATCGAACGGTCGCCGTGCGACCGTCCGTCGACCCTCTGGAGGAGCTCCAAGTGGAGCCTCGTAAAACACCCGATGCCCTAGCAGAGAGACGACGGCCGCCGTTGTCGAGTACACCGAGTGTGTTTGCAGGGTGAGTGTGCAATAGATGTAGTGTTATTGGGATACACACATTTTTAATTTCAATGTATTTTATTTTATATCGTTCTTTTTTATTTATTAATTTAGTTTTATTTATTTATTTTTTTTTCCTTCACTATATATAATTCAATATTCAACATGAACATAATTACGATGAGACGATCATCATGAACGATAATAATATTCATACTCTCATCGTCCCTTCTCTCATAATATATTATAACCTATCGAAATAGATCGACAGACCGTCCGTGACCGCCGCACGAAGTACGTTTATACTTATTATTATTTATGTTCAATAAGTTATCAAAATTACATGGATAGATCAACTCTTCTTATTCGACCACCGTCGTTTGTTAGTTTATAGTATGTATATGTTCGTACATTGTAACAAACAATATGTCAAGGGAACCATGTGTTGTACTTTTGTTGTATATAAAAAAAATTAATATAATAAATAGGAAAACATAAATAGTTTTTATTTATTTTTCTTTTTTTTTTTTTTTAAATATCTTACATGGTGGGCATTATTTCATACAAATACGTACGTTATATATATTATAGATATATAGATATATATATATATATATAGATATAATATATATATATATATATATATATATATATATATATATATATATATATATATATATATATATAATATATTATATATATATAAATATATAATGATGGAGACGTCGTGCTTGCGTTCAGAAACATTTTTCTTTTTAATACTGAAACTTGTGCGGCCCTGAAAAGGGCCTTTTTTTTATTTTCTTCACAACCGCAACGCGGACATCCCAAGTCACATGCGGACGACCCACACCACACACCACCACACTTCGCCCGGGCGCCATAAGGAGACCGGTCGGGAGAGAGCAGATCATGATGGAGATGTGAACACGATCACACTGAACTCATTCTCACTATCACTACCATCGCCGCCGGTTTCACAGTGAACGATGACGAGGCCGATGATGATGATGATGATGATGGTGGTGATGTGGGTGGCACACACACACAAACGGTGGTGACGAGGGCGTCCAGCGCCACGGTGTGAAGAATGTCACGCGCAGTTTGCTGCTTGCACACTGCACACTTCTTAGCCGCCGAAACCGTAGAGGGTGCGCCCCTGTCGCTTCAGGGCGTACACGACGTCCATGGCGGTGACGGTCTTCCTCTTGGCGTGCTCCGTGTACGTGACTGCGTCGCGAATCACGTTCTCGAGGAACACCTTCAACACGCCGCGAGTCTCCTCGTATATCAGGCCGGATATACGTTTGACGCCGCCCCTGCGGGCGAGACGACGGATCGCCGGCTTCGTGATGCCCTGGATGTTATCGCGCAACACTTTCCTGTGACGCTTCGCTCCACCTTTCCCCAAACCCTTTCCACCTTTACCGCGACCGGTCATGATGAGGATGCACTTGTATTACTCTTCTCTCGCAAGCGTGGCAGGGAGACGTGCTGCTCCCAACGTGTAGCTGTAACTTGTGTTAAAAAAGTATTTTTTTTTTTTTTTTTTTTTTCGATTGTGAGGATTTGCTGTTAGCCCTATTGGCTTTTACAGCGACACCGGTGGGGGAGGGAAGAGGGTACTCTGTCCCTGAGAAGTGCAAGCACTACGGGGCTGCTTGAGAGGGCATTACGACGGCGACAAGGGCGCCCCCTGCGGGACTCGAACCTCGACTTGCAGCCGTCGTTGTGGGGGGGGGGGGAGTGTCCCTATTCTATACAAGCCGGCCGCGACGTGAAGCCGCGACTGGTGACATATTAGACTACTCTAAGGGAGAGCTAAAGTTTCCCTAACCGTTGGCCCCGGCCGCGCCAACGCGCGGGCGGGCCGACAGATAATCTAATGTGCTTCGTCGTCGATTCCGTCGACGACGGTGTCTGTGTTTTTTGTGTCTAGTGTGTACCCTACCTATGAATGGGGCGTTCGCGACTGTAATGGCGTCATCGGGGTCTAATAAGACGCTTTTTGGGCGTCTACGCTTAGGCTCCTCGCAAGGGGTGTAATCACACGCCTTAACGATAAGCGGGTTCGCGTGCGAGCCTGCGCGCTCGAAGTAGCGCTTGGTTAGGCGTTTGCAGTGCTCGTGAATCGATTCCAGTTCGAAATCTCTGTGTAGGTCGACATTACGCATGTACCAGGGACAACCCGATGCTATGCGTAGAAATCTGTTTTGTACTTTTTGGAGCACATCTAGCCTGGTGTGCGCGAACGCCACGCAGGCATAGGAAAGAATAGGTCTTACACAAGTTTTGTAAAGTGTCACCTTACTTCTAAGGGACATTTTACTACGCTTGTTTATCAGAGGGGCAAGTTTGCTTAATACTAATAGGGCCTTATTTTTACTCTCTTGATATGAGGTTTGAAAGTAAGTTTGGAGTCTAAAGTGACTCCTAGATATTTGACTTGTTTTTCCCACTTGAGAGGTGTGCCTTGTAGGTACACAGTGGGGACAGAGACCTGTTTGTTGATAGGGAATAGGACGGCGCAGCTCTTCTCCGGGTTGACTTCGATTCTCCATAGGCGGAACCACTCACCGAGTGCGTGGGCCGCTTTCTGAAGTCTCTCTGCCAAACGGTGGGGGAAGAGCGAAGTTGTGTAGAGGGCAGTGTCGTCTGCGTACATAGCCAGTTCGACATAACTCGAGCGAGGTATGTCACTGGTGTACAGCGAGTATAAAATCGGAGAGAGGGTGGACCCCTGAGGAACGCCTGCGCGGATGAGGCGGGGGGAAGAAAGGGTACCTTCGACTCTATAGCGGAAATGCCTGTTCGACAAGAAGTCCCGCAGGATGTGCACGAGACAGTCTGACAAGCCAGAGCGTCGCAGTTTGAAAATCAAACCGTTATGCCAGACCTTGTCGAAGGCTTTCGCTATGTCGAGAAAGATGGCAGCAGTGTTGCTGTGTTGTCTTGAGATAATGTTATGGCGAGCAATATGCTCTACCAGACGGTGGACTTGGTGGACAGCGGAGTGTTTCTTGCGAAAACCAAATTGCTCTTTTAAGAGCAGAGAATTGGCCTCTACCTCTTCGGTGAGGCGGATAAGTATTAATCTTTCATATATTTTTCCTAAACAGCTTAGAAGGCTGATAGGTCTATAGCTTGAGGGAAGGTTCCGCGGCTTACCGGGTTTGCGGATCCCGATAACAATAGCTTCCTTCCACTCATTGGGAAAGGAGCACGAACTGAGAAGCGAATTGAAAATTAAGACCAACAGAGACACGAACTGGGCCGGTAGGGACTTGAGAGTTTTATTAGAAAGATTGTCGGGACCCGGAGACTTTCTTTCTTTCAAATTTTTAATAATGACTTTGACCTCGTCCGATGAGGTCGGGCGAAGCGGTTCCCCTTGCGGGGGCGTCAACGCCCAGTCTGCGACCTCGGAATCCACTAACGCTATGTGGCTCGGGTCGCATGGCTGACTGCTCGGAGAACACTGGATCTCTAAACTATCGGCTAAGCACTCGGCTTTTTCGGTGTCATCGGCGGCAATGGACTGGTCGGGCCTAATGAGGGGAGGCATAGTTTGAACGCAGTCCACTCTGAAGGCCCGCGACAACGCCCAGAAGGCCTGGTGCGAAGGCGCGATCCCCTCGAGCTTCCTGTCCCAAGACTCGCCTCGGAGCTGTTCGAATTCGAATCGAACTCTCCTCCTCAGATTGGAAAGCACTCTACGATTTTCGTCAGTCGGGTAAGTGTCATGTCGTCGCGTGGCTTGGTTTCTACGCCGTATCAATCTTCTCAGCTTATCTGGGATTTCAAATCTACCTACAGGTAGGTTTGGAATCTCTTTCGAGCAACTTGGATTGTATCTACTATATACTTAGTGAATTTATTCGCCGCGTCTATTGCAGAGTCAGCGGAGTCAGTGATGCCAGGTATTAAATCTTTAAGCGGGGAGTCGTTAGACCGGAGGAGCTTAGCAAATCTCTTCCAGTTAACGATCGTTTTAGTGGGATTGCCTGAGGGGCTATCTGTACCTAACTTGAGAATAACTGGACGGTGGTCCGAATCTAGCTCGGGTAACGTTTCTATAGAGCGCTGCCAGAGGCAGACATTCGATAGAACCGCTATGTCGAGAACCTCGCTTGAACCGTTGGTACCAAAGCGAGTGGGCGAAGCAGGGCCTATAACGTGAGCGTTATATTTAGTTGTGAATTTGTCTAGTCTTCTACCATCGGCAAAAGTTTTCGACGAATTCCACTTCGTATGTTTACAATTGAAATCCCCGATCAGAAGGACCGAGTCTCCCATACTAAGTAGCGACAGAATGTCACTTTCTAGTAGTTGCGTATCCCCCGGACGGTATACAGAGGCAACTATCAAAGGCTGATGGCCAGTGAGGAATACCTGGCATACTGACACCTCGAGGTCCTCAAGAGACGGAGGGTCGAGCGGTATACAGTGTAGATTCTTTTTATAATAAATGATAGTGCCACCGCCGTGGGTGGCTCTATCATTTCTTACAACCCTATAGTTCGCAATACTGGGAGTGCGCATGCTAGGTTTAAGAAGCGACTCCTGTATACAAAAGATATCTAAATTATGAGATTGCGCGAATTCGCTTAATAATTCTCTTTGATGTCTGACACCGCGAGCGTTGTACGTAGCTATAGTGAGAGATCTAGGTTTAATTCTCGCTAAATGCGAGTCAGCGGGCAAAGGGGTAAAGCTATTGATGACCGCCATTGGAATAATTTAATTTGCGTGGAAGCCCGCGATGGCTTCCAGAAGAAAAATGTGTTCGCTTACCGCTTGTAAGCGAGCCTGCTTGGAACCATTAGTGTTCCTCAGCTTACCGGCGAAAACGCTTAACTCGGCGAAGTCAATATTACTAGCGAAATCTAAAACGAGACCTAAGTCGCTAGCAGGGGAAGTAGGTACGCGCGCGGGGGCGGGGGGGCGCGCCGCCACCATGGTGGACGGCGACTTCGAAGGGACCGCAGCCGGCGCCGCAGCGCGGGCGGCAACCGGAGCTGCGGAATGCGCGGGAGCCGGCGGAGGCGCGGGCTTACCCACGCATTTGTTTTAGGGAGCGGGGCGGGTACATACCTAGGTGGTACCGGTGCCTGCGCGTACGGACGCGAAGGCTGCGGACCCCTGTTGTACATCGTGCGTCTGCGCGGCGCACGGGCGCATCCGCGATAGTTCGCGGGATGGCCCTGCGTCTCACACAGTACGCAGCTAGGAGGGACGGCCGGGTCGGGAACCTTGCGGGGGCAATCCGCAGTCCCGTGGTCGTCGAGGCACTTCACGCACCTCGGGCGCGCGAAGCAATGACGCGCAGAGTGACCGTATAGTTGGCAGCGATGACACTGCCCTATCTGGCCTCTGTTAAGCGGGGGTTCGACACGGATGCCGGTGAGTGAACACACCGAGCGAAGATTGAATATTTTCTTTCCCTCATCACTGAGTTCAAGAATAACTAGGACAATATCATATTTCGCTTTACTGCGATAATTATATAAACGGTGCGTTTCACGCACGGGGAAGCCTTTATTTTTTAAATCATTGAAAACATACTCACAATCTATCTCTTTTGGGATGCCTTTAATTACGACGCGCAACTGACGTTCGTCTTCTAAGGCGTACGAGTGGAAGCCGATATGGCTGTCCCTCAAGAAGCTGGTTAATCGACGGTGTTCCGTCGAGGTCTGAACCTGGACTTTAATTCCGACCGCCGTTAAGCGCGCGGTGGAGAAATTAATATTGTTTCGAATCATAAAAACAGAAACATCGTCCCATTTGTGCTTTTCTTGCACGTAAATGGGCGGAGGGGGTTTAATGCGGGGCGCGCGGGGAGGCGCGGGGGTCTCTCCCTCTAAGGGCTCAACCGAAACGGGAGCGGGGGAGGGGGGGCGGTTGACGAGCCTCTTGCGCGGGAAGCATTGCCTTTAGGCTTGTTTGCCTTCTTTGGCGGGGGAAGGGCCGTAGGGGCCTTGGCCTTACGTTTGGCCGAGCGGGAAGTGACGGTTTCGAAACCATCATCGTCAGATGTATCCGACATCTCCATATCCCGATGGAGGGGGGGAAGCGGGGGCAGGGGAGAGTCGAACATCCTCGGTGGACATCGACCTCTCTTCGGGGATTTGGCTCGGGCCGGCCTCGACAGGGGTCGGCTCCTCGGCCGACGCGCACGTAGCTTCGGCACTCGAGTCGTCTAGCAAAAAATGGGCGGGGAGGGGGGAGGGGGGACAATTAAATTCCTCCTTGGCATATTTAATGAAGGACCAATACGCGTCTATATAATGTTTCTCGAGATATTCTAAAACCTCCCGGAAACCTAACTTTCGCTCCATTTTTTAGTAACACACCCCTCACCTTGCGGCAAGGGGGCGGGTGAGTAGTGTAAGGATCTATCTACTATCACTTTTCTGTTTTTCCGCTGGTGAACGGAAGGTGTGTGCCTAACTATAAAAGTGTAAACACTTACAGAAAGCCTTATCGAACGCGAGAAGATGGCTTCAACCTCAGCAAAACGCCGCGCAGCACAGCACGACACAGCACAGCAGGGCACCGCGACGCACAGCACAGCACAGCGCGAGAGCGGAAAACGCTAAACGAGAAAGCCCGGAATGACTCGCACAACCAGTGACTTGGAATGCGCGCTACGGTTGTGAAGAAATTAAAAGACCAACGGGCACGACTGTCGCCAGCCGCGTCCAATCGGTCAATGTATAAAAAAGTATAGCCAGCGTTTCGTTATATATATACACTCACGTCGCCGAGCAGCTCTCGGCTCTGATCGGTTCCCCTCGTTTCCCGTCGTCGCCGGGGGGGGGGCTTGTAAAATTTGCAAAAAAAAAAAAAAAAAAAAGAATAGATTTCTATTATGTACGTATTATTATTATTATTATTATTTTGGTCTCACACGATTTTTTTTTTTTTTTTCTTTATTATTATTTCTCTCTCTCTCTCTCTCTCTCTCTCCAATATATGTCTCATATGCTGGGTGTATATAAGATCGTCCAATCCAATATTCAAATTCATCTAGTCTACATATTTTTTTTATATATATATATATATATATATATATATATATATATATATATATATATATATATATATATATATATATATATATATATATATATATATATATATATATATATATATATATATATATATATATATATATATATATATATATATATTTATTTATTTATTTATTTATTTATGTGTGTCTGAATACGTATGCGTGCGTGCAAGTGTTTCTTTAATAGTAGTAATTGTGATGATATTCATAAAAATTTTTCGACACGATTCTTTGTACACGTATGAAACGACATTCTATTTAGACTTTAATGTCAGAACAATTTGTGGCCCTGAAAAGGGCCTTTTGGATGTATGATAATAATTATGTGTAATATTACACACACAAAAAACACACACACACAGCCCACAATAATAACACACGAACATCGCTTATCGCGTCGTGGTCGTCATGAATGCATGCATGCATATTTATGTGTATGTATACACTGCGGAAGAAGGAGGAGAGCATTATGCACGTTCGCCTCTGATCCTGCGCGCGAGCTGGATGTCCTTGGGCATGATGGTGACGCGTTTGGCGTGGATAGCGCAGAGGTTGGTGTCCTCGAAGAGGCTCACCAGATACGCCTCGCTGGCCTCCTGGAGGGCCATCACGGCGGAGCTCTGGAATCGAAGGTCGGTCTTGAAGTCCTGCGCGATCTCGCGCACCAGACGCTGGAAGGGCAACTTGCGGATCAGGAGTTCGGTGCTCTTCTGGTAGCGACGGATCTCACGGAGGGCGACCGTGCCGGGCCTGTATCTGTGCGGCTTCTTCACGCCTCCGGTGGCCGGTGCGCTCTTGCGGGCGGCCTTGGTGGCGAGCTGCTTGCGGGGCGCTTTGCCACCGGTGGACTTGCGAGCGGTTTGCTTGGTACGAGCCATTTCTCTATCTCTTCAGACACGCACACACAACAACAACTGAACTGTACTGTACTGAATTGAACTGAACACGGAAAGTCTCTCGTCCGAAATGTCCCCACTTTTATAAAACCCCCATAGATATATACACGCGCGCGCGCGCGAGAGCGCGAAACGATCGTCTCTCTCTGTCTTTGCGCACGAGGATTGAGCGACTAAGAACGAACGAACGAAGCGGGCGTCGGGCGGTGAGAGTGTGGTGAACCGGGAATCGAATCGAAGATCGAATGAAGCACGATAGAAAATATGGATGACTATAACGACAACAAGAAGAAGAAGAATAAGAAGAAGAAGAATAAGTAATAATAATAATAATAACAATATAACAATGGGAAAATGAATAAGAAAAGAAAACAACAGTGGTGAAAATGATGAAATGAAATGCGGTGTATTATATATATTATATATATTATATATATAGTAGTCGGTTAGGAATGTATATATAATAATAATAATAATAATAATAATAATATGTGACACACATGAAATGAAATCAGAAATAGAAGGATTGTAATAGCATAGATAAATTCCAGAGAGTAAAGTAGTTTTGATTAATTATTAAAAAAAAAAAAAAAAATAATGTGTCGTTAGTTAATTGACCTTTCTTAGATTCAATTCAACCAAAAAAAAAAAAAAAAAATAACAAATCTATTGATTAGCTTAGCTTATGATTATGATGATGATGATGATGATGATCGGTAGTCATAATACAAAATCTGTGCGCATGCATCAACTTTTTGAGGGACAGACGTTTTCCGAGAAACTGTATATTTCAACGTGAATCATTTAGTGGCCCTGAAAAGGGCCTTTTTGTCTAGTTGCGGTGGCGGCGATGATGATGATGTTGTTGTTGTTGTCGTGGTCGTGGTGGTCGTTGTGGTGGTCGTTGTTGATGCGTGTATTATATATAGTAAATATATATTAGCAAACACGCACACCACCACGACGCACACACATTAGCACACACAACACAACACAATACACGCACGCCGCCGCCGCCGCCGGAAGAATTCCTGTGAGCGCCTCACTTGGAGCTCGTGTACTTGGTGACGGCCTTGGTGCCTTCGCTGACGGCGTGCTTGGCCAACTCGCCGGGCAACAGGAGCCTCACGGAGGTCTGCACCTCCCTGGACGTGATCGTCGATCTCTTGTTGTAGTGGGCGAGGCGCGACGCCTCGGCGGCGATGCGCTCGAAGATGTCGTTCACGAACGAGTTCATGATGGACATGGCCTTGCTGGAGATTCCGGTGTCCGGATGGACCTGTTTGAGCACTTTGTAGATGTAGATGGCGTAGCTCTCCTTCCTCTTGTGCTTCTTCTTTTTCTTGTCCGATTTGGAGATGTTCTTCTGGGCCTTGCCAGATTTCTTGGCGGCCTTTCCGCTAGTCTTGGGTGGCATGTCTACTAATACTTTTTACTAGAGAGATAGAAAGATACAAACACTCTGAGCGCAGAGGTGACTGTGTGCCTGTCCGTCCTCTGATGTATTCTTCCTTCCGCTCAACCCTCGCGGGGAGCGGGGAAATGGAGTCAGGGCTATGGCCCTCTTTCCAGAGTTTCTTCCGGCGCCTATCAAAATAGGCGCGTCAATTGGGGTGGGCATGGCCCGATGGGGGTTCAAGTGCCTGCGAGTTTGGAGCGCAGGTACAGGGGAGAAAAGATGCTAGGGTGGGATGAGCGTTGGCCGCCTGGGCGGTCAGTCCAGCCGGGTGAGACCCTCGGTTTCCCGGGGGAGGCCCAGCTTAGACGACCAGCGACCGAGGCAGCAGCTCAGGAGTCGGGGTTGGGGGGTAATAGGATGTCTCTTGGGAGACGTCTGGCGTCCGGTGGCCTGGCGTGCCATGGGGCAATATCTTGAAGGTGCAGGTGGTCCGAAGCATCGGCTCGGCGGAACGCGTTGGTCGCGAGCCGGCCGATGTGGTCCTCCAGGCTCTCCATCTTCAAGTCGCGGTGCAGTGTTGCGTTGCGGACGAAGCGGGGAGCCTGGGTCACTCGCCGGAGGGCGAGGTTCTGGACCACCTGCAGGATGTTCTTGCGTTGATCGCTCAACAGCGCGTACCACGCCGGAGCTGCATACGTGAGGTGCGGTCTCACGTATGTTTTATAGAGGCTTACTTTGGTGCGCAGTGGCAACTTGGAGCGGAAGAGGGGGCGAAGAAGGTACATCGCAGCCTTCCCCGCATTGGCAGCTTTCTTCGTCTGGTGATTCATTTTGAGCTGGCGGTCGATGATGATGCCGAGATAAGTCACACGCTTACTCCAGGGCACTTGTTCGCCCTGCAGGCTTGGCGGAGGAGGTAGTCTGATGTGGGCTCCAAAGAGGATGGTCTGAGTCTTGTGAACATTCAGGGACAGTCTCCATTCTGCCAACCAGTTCGGCAGCAAGTCAAGCGCGCGCTGGAGCTTGACTACGGCGTGGTCTCGGTTGATCGATGTAGTCAACAGGGCGATGTCGTCGGCGTAGAGCGCCAACATCGCGTCCTGGGCTACGGGGATGTCATTCGTGTACATGGAGTACAACGTTGGGGAAAGGATGCTTCCCTGGGGGACTCCTGCCGTGATGGGGTGGCTGCTCGATATCGCACTCTCCACCCGCACGGAGAAAGTCCTGCCGCTGAGAAAGTGGGCGAGGACTAGCGCGATATGATGCGGGACTCCTGACTTGAGCGCCTTATAGAGAAGTCCCGGGTGCCAGACGCGGTCGAAGGCGCTGGCTACGTCAAGGAAGGCTGCAGCGGCACTCTCCTTCCTATTGGCTGCTGCGGCGACGTAGTGCAGCACCCTGGCCACTTGCAGAGTGGTCGAGTGCTCGCTACGGAAGCCAAACTGTTCTTGCCGCGGATGGTGGTGCGGCTGGAGAAGCGGGAGTAAGAGCCTCTCGAACAGCTTGGCCACCGAGCTGAGGAGCGTAATTGGTCTGTAGCCGTCTGGGCGTCTTAAGTCCTTCCCAGGTTTGGGCAGAAGAATGACCAGGCCCTCCTTCCACGCCCGGGGAAAGTATCCCAGGCGGAGGATCGCGCTGAAGAGCCTGGTCAGGGCTGCGACTGTCTTAGTAGGTAGGTGGCGGAGGGCGCCGTTAGAGATGCCATCCAATCCCGGGGCCTTGTTGGGCTTCAGCCTCCCAATGGCCTTTCTCACTGCAACCGGGGTGAAGAACGGAGGCGGTGGTAATGGGCGAGGCGGAGAGGTGAGCGCTGTGATGACTTCCCTCTGAATTTCCAGGTGTCTCGCAGGCAGCAAACTGGGGTTGGGCTTGAATTGCGCCGCCAAGTGACATGCCAGAATGTCGGCTCTCTCCTCCGCGGAGTAACGAAGGGAGCCGTCTGGATGTAGTAGCGGCTGTACTGCTGGCTTCTTGTTTGTCAATTGGCGGCTGAGCCGGTTCAAGGAGGCCTGGTCCTCGGCTGCGTCCTCTATTCGGCGTTCCCAAGCGTCAGTTGCTAGGTCAGTGAGCGCAACCCGGATGCGCTCGATAAGCTTATTCAGCCTGGTCTTTAAAGCTGGATCCCGGGAGGACTGCCAATCCGAGCGGATCCTCCTCTTCCGCTGGATCAGCGCCCGTATTTTCCACGGGATCGGAGGTCGACTATGTGGAATGGCTGAGCTGGTCGCTTCTCGCAGGGCCTCTTGGATGGAGCTGGTAATTTCGCCCTCCAGCTGGTCGATGCTGGCGTGGTTGGCGAGTGGTTGTGAAGTTGAGGGGAGCTGCAGTTGTTGGAGGTGTTCCTCAAACTTCACCCAGGAGATCCGCTTCCTCGTGGTAGGATTCTTCGCTATGGTCAGCTTGCCTAAGACAATGGCCAGGACCGGCTGATGATCCGAGCCAAAAGCGTCTGGAAGCGTTTCCAGGTCCAAAGCGGCCATGCCCTTGTGCACTGCCAGGTCAATAGTTGAAGGGAGATAGCCGCTTCTGCTTGTGTAGTGCGTCGGTTGGTCGGGTCCTAAGATCTGGTAACCATGGCGAATGGAGTCATTGAAGAGGCGCCTGCCAGTGGAGCAAGTGTTATGGCACCTCCAGGCGAGATGGTGTGCGTTCCAGTCCCCCGCCGCCAGCGTTGGAGTAGAGCCGCTGAGAAGACTGCGGACTTCGCTGACGATCAGAGGACGGGAGCCCGGGCGATACACAGCGTACACCCGCAATGGTCCGGATTCTTGATGTATTTCGACGCCCAGAGACTGGAACGACCGGGCGTCGATGTCAGGCAGCTGGCGGAAGACTACGCTCCTCCGGATGGCGACGAGCAGACCCCTCATAGGTGTTGGAGAGTCGCAGTCGAGTCGCAAGACAGTATATCCGGGGAGACTCGCCGGGAGCGTTGGGTTCAAGTGGGTTTCGTTGATCAACGCGATGTCGATATTATGTTCTTGCAGGAGAAGGCGGAGAAAAGGAAATCTCCTCCTTAGTCCTGCGGCGTTCCAAAATAGCACACGAAGTTCAGCCATTTAAAAGATTTTTCATCGCATCTAGGACGCTCTGGACAGGGTCTTTGCCACCCCTTAGCGCGACGAGGACCTCTTTCAGGGTGTCAATGGCCCTGTCTATGTCGATCTGCGCCGGCTGGCTTACGTTCGCCGGTTGCGTCTTCTTGGTTGGCTGGACGACGGAGGCCGGGGGCGCTTTAGCGCTCTCCTTATTCTTCCCCCTCTTCCCGCTGCGCTTCTTATTTCTCCTGCCCCCCTTTATGGTTGCAGGGTTGGCAGGAGCCATCAGACTAGAAGCCTGGGAGTCAACAGCGACCGTGTTGGCGCCGACTGGAGCGGTGCCGGTTCTTCCTCGGCGCGTAGGTTCTAATTGAGAGAGCGCTACCGTGCCGGCTCTCTTGTTTTTCGCCTCGCGTCTGAACTGCGGGCACGCCGTATAATTAGCCGGGTGCGCTCCGCCGCAGTTGGCGCAGGTGGCAGCAACTTCCAGGGGCCTTGGGCATTCGCGGGCGAGGTGCTCTTCCCCGCACCTCACACACGCTAAACGCCGATGGCACCCGTGGCTAGAGTGTCTAAAGGCCTGGCAGCGATGACACTGCGCAGGCCCTTTTCTACTCCGCCAAGCTTCGATCTTCACACCCGGCATGTAGAGCAGCTCTGTCACATTAAAAATGCCGGGCAACTCGGGGGTGTTGGCGAGTATGGCGAAGAAGACACACCCGGGTCTTCCCTTCCTCGCCTTTATAGGGCGGACATACTCGGCGGTGAAGCCGAGCTCCGCCAAGGCCTCTTGGATTTCTTCCGGACTCGTGGTGGTGGGCAATCCCCTAATTGCCACCTTCTTACTCTTCTCTCCCGGCAGGGCGTATGAAAACCAGGAGAGGGTTTGGGTTTTCTCCAACTCGGAGAGGTACCGCTGTACAATGCGGTACTCATCCTCCGAGCTGGGTGTGAATCTTACGCCGCGTCCGAAAGGGCGGGCGTTCGGGGCGTGTCCTATTCTCTCCTTGAGCGTTCGGAAATGAGACGCCCAGTTGGGAAAATTTTCGACGACCAGAGGCGGCAGTCTGGGCTTCGCCGGCGGAGCAGGAGCGGCGGCGGGCGTCGTAGTGTGGCTCGGGCTGGCGCGCAGGGCGTCGGCAAATGTAACCGAGCTCGCAGCGGGCGCACTGGTAACAGCAGGTCCACCTGTGGTATCTGTTGTGGCAGCTACAGGGCCGGGGAAGACGGCCTGAGTGCCAGAAGTAGAGGCTTCTAAGTCGCGCGCTACACGCGCGCGCACGCGAGGGTCGCGAGCGAGGGCTCCTGGGCGCGGCGCGGCGCAGAGCCTCTTCGGTGCTTCCATCGTGTTGGCCTCGTCCGAGGGCCTGGGTCTTCGTTGCGGCGTCATTTGCGTAGGGGGATCTAGAGTCAACCCCTCCGTTGGGAGCGCCCGCCCGTAAGCGCGGTCTAGCTCCTTACCCTTGTCATTGAGAAACATAGAAATTTGTTGCAACAATGACCGGGAAAGAACCCCGCGCATTTGCAGCTCAGCCACGGCGATGATGTCCGCGTTGTGCAGCGATTGGGGCGAAAGCTCGATGTCCATACGAGGGGGTGCAGATGGTGACCTCTTGGGTCGGGATTCGGGTCTGGCAGGCGGGCGAGAGGCCCGCTGTGGTGTCAATTCCGGTTGTCGCGGAGGCGACGTGACACGGCCCGCAGGGGGGGCGGGTGTCATAGACGGCGAGGAGCCGAATGCGCCGGAAGGACGCGCGGTTACATCGCGCGCCTCCGGCGTCCGGTAAATTTCCTCGGCATCAGTCCTCGACGCGGCGGAGGGGTGCGGGGAGGCTGGGGTGGCCTCGGCTTCTTCTCCAGGGATGCGTATCTTCCGGTCTTTAAAAGGGGCCGGGCTTCTTCTGGGCGTAGCTCGTTGCGGGAAAGGGGGAGGAGCTTCCTCTGACCCACTTTCCGAAGCGGCGCACAATAGTGATCGCTGGCGTGAGCTAGAACGCTCACGCAGCGAATCACGACTGTCGCTCATCTTGACGCTGTGATTGGCCCGCACTCGGCAGTCATCGGTCCGGCTCGGGTGTTCGGGTTGAGTCGATCACCCTCGGCACGGATCGTGTACTCGAGGGGCGCGGCGCGCGGGGCGACGCGGGAAGCGGCACGAGCGCACACGAGCGCTGGCGAAGCTCGACGATTTATTTAAATATAAATAAGGTTGAGATTCTAATTACTTTAATTGGACTCGGGCCTTTGAGTAGAAAACTCTAGTGCGGGCTGCTGTCCGTGCCTCGCATGGCGGACGAAATGTCATATAGGCCGCACTTGTGGACGCACAAACGCTCACGACGTACGCCATCTTTTTTGACGGAATCGACCAATCAGGACGCCGTACGAGTCACGAGAGGGGGGGGGGGGGAGGTTCACGGGAGGTGAGGAAGGAGCGGAACCGCCCCCCCCCCTCCCCCCTCGCGTCCCGCCTCCCAGCAAGTGGCATGCGTTATGCGGAATACAGACGAATTCATACCATACATACATGAACAAAATGTACACTAATTCCTATTAGACAAATTGTAAATTATTATCTTTTATTTATTTATTTATTTATTGTTTTTATATTTTATTTATTATTCTTTTTTTTTTTATTATTATTATTATTATTATTATATTATTATTATTATATTATTATTATTATTATTATTATTATTATTATTATCATCATCCCATTACTATGGATGATATGTCACGTATTTAGTGGGTTATCTGTTTAAGAATGATAGATAGATAGATATATTGTACGTTGTGTGTTTGATAATAGATTATATGATTTAGAGAGAGACGTCTCGCAAGATGAAACTTTCTATGCGCTAATCTGGTCAGCAAGCTTCCACGGAAATATTTTGTGGCCCTGAAAAGGGCCTTTTAATTATTTATAAAGAAAACACATTCAAACACATCACACGCAGGACACACGCACAAAATGGAATGCACACGCACTTGTGCGTGCGTGTACACACACACACTCTGGTCGTAGTCGTTGTCGTGTGAGAGAGAATTAAGCTTTCTTCTCGGTCTTCTTGGGCAAGAGGACTGCCTGGATGTTGGGCAGTACACCGCCCTGCGCGATCGTAACTCCCGAGAGCAACTTGTTCAACTCCTCGTCGTTACGGATCGCCAATTGGAGATGCCTTGGGATAATTCTGGTCTTCTTGTTGTCACGAGCGGCGTTGCCGGCCAACTCGAGCACTTCGGCGGCCAGATATTCCATCACGGCGGCCAGGTAGACCGGTGCTCCGGCACCCACGCGTTCGGCGTAGTTCCCCTTTCTCAGAAGTCTGTGTATACGACCCACGGGAAACTGAAGTCCGGCACGATTGGAACGAGACTTTGCCTTTCCCTTCACTTTGCCACCTTTACCGCGACCCGACATGATGATGCACGCGAAGTATTAAACTTTTAACGACAATGTATAAAAATAAAAGAGACCGCGCGGAGAGAGCGCACTCGTACGACGCTCTTCAGGTTAGAATAGGAATTAAGCGCGGACAGTATGAAATCTATCTTCCTGCTCCCTTGTGGGAGAGCGGGGAAACGGCTTCGAGGCGTTAGCCCCACTGCCGTAGTCTCTATCGGCACCCATAACTATGGGTGCGTCTTTTGGGTGGGCTCATTGCCCATATGGAAGTTGTACCTGCCTGTGGGCTGGTACAGGGGGGGGGATAGGGCTCTGAAGGGGATGAGCAAAAGCCACCTGGGCGGTCAGCTCAGCCGGGTGAGACCCTCGGTTGCCCGAGGGAGGCCCAGCTCAGGCGACCAGCAACCAAGGCGGCAGCTCAGGAATCAGGGTTAGGAGGGGGTAGGATGTCTCTTGGTAGACGGCGTTTGGCGTCCGGCGGTCGAGCGTGCCAGGGGGCTATGTTCCGTAGGTGCAGGTGGTTCGCCACATCGGCACGGCGAAATGCGTTAGACGCAAGCCGGCCGATGTGGTCCTCCAGGCTTTCCATCTTCAAGTCACGCTGGATTGTGAAATTGCGGACGAAGTATGGAGCCTGGGTAACACGCCGAAGGGCGATGTTCTGAACCACCTGCAGGATTTGTTTTTGGACTCGCAAGGGCATACCAAGAAGGCGCAGCGTACGTGAGGTGAGGCCTCACGTACGTTTTATACAAGGACAGCTTCGTTTTTAGGGGAAGTCTGGACCGTAACAGTGGCCGCAGAAGGTACAGGGCTACCCTCGCCGCGTTGGAGGCTTTCTTGATTTGTCCTGCCATCGTGAGTCTACGGTCAATCACGACGCCAAGGTAGGTCGCTTGTCTGCTCCAGGGGACCTGCTGGCCCTGCAGACTGAGCGGAGGAGGCATTCTCAGATGATGTCCAAACATTATCGCCTGGGTTTTTGCGATGTTCAAGGCGAGCCTCCACTCCGCCAGCCATTCCGGCAGCAGGTCGAGCGCTCGTTGAAGCTTCTTGGTGGCATGACTAGCGTTCATAGACTTCGATAGCAGGGCAATATCGTCTGCATATAGGGCCAATACGGTATCCTGGTGAGTTGGGATGTCATCCGTGTAGATTGCGTATAGCACGGGCGCCAGTATGCTGCCCTGAGGGACACCGGCTGCAATGGGGTAGCTGCTTGACGTGACATTCTCAACTCTCACCGAGAAGGTCCTGCCGCGGAGGTAATCGGCGAGGACGAGAGCCACTTGATGAGGGACGCCGGTCCTGAGCACCTTGTGCAGGAGCCCAGGATGCCAGACGCGATCGAACGCGCTGGCGACGTCCAGAAAGGCAGCCACAGCACACTCCTTCCTGTTCATGGCATTGGCGGCAAAGTGCAGCACCCTAGCCAGCTGCAGTGTTGTTGAGTGCCCGGATCGGAAACCAAACTGTTCTTGTCGCGGTTCGAAATGCGACTGGAGAAGCGGCAAAAGCAGCTTCTCGAACAGTTTGGCTACCGAACTAAGAAGGGTGATAGGCCTGTACCCCTCCGGGCATCTCAGGTTCTTGTTAGGTTTGGGCAGCATAATCACCAGGCCCTCCTTCCACGCCTGGGGAAAGTACCCGAGGCGTAGAATGGCGCTAAAGAGCCTGGTGAGCGCAGCAATGAATTTGATCGGCAGGTGTCTAAGAGCCCCATTTGTAATACCGTCTTTCCCCGGGGCTTTATTCACCTTCAGCCTCGCCGTTGCCTTCTTCACCGTGGCCGGGGAAAAGAACGGCATCAAGGCTGGAGGATGAGGTGCGTGGGCTAGGGCTGTCCGGACGTCGGCTTCCATTTGGTCGTGGGCAGCAGGACTTTCACTGGGGTTGGGCCGGAATTGGCCCGCCAGGTGATTGGCCAGTATCTCCGCTCTCTCCTCGGCAGGATAACGGAGTGAGCCGTCGGGATGGTATAAGGGGTGCGCTGCAGGCCTCTTCTTAGTAAGCTGGCGACAGAGACGGTTCAGAGAGGGCTGGTCCTCGTTAGCCCTATCGATCCGTCTCCCCCAAGCATCAGCGCTCGCCTCCAGTAGCGCCGCTCGTATGCGCTCCTTTAGCTTGTTCAGCTCTGTTTTCAGGGTGGGGTCCCTCGAGCGCTGCCACTCCTTACGGAGCCTCCTTTTCCGCTCGATGAGGGCACGCGCGTGGCCGGGGATGGGTGGTCTGCCTCGTGGATGCGAGGGCATGGTTGCCACTCGCATGGCCTCCTTTTAAGCGCGGACATTGTGATAATTCACTTTTTTATAGTTTGAAGGGATCATTGCGCGCATAAATGGTGGGGACGTGAACGAGCATCGCCGCAAGCGACGGTGCACGACGATCGTCGAATCGTTTTGTTTTCTTATAACTTTATTTATTTAAAAATAATAAATAAATAAATAAATATATATTAAAAACATCATCATTTTTTTTTTTTTTTTTTTTATCAATTGACTACACTATATTAAGTCCAAGTAGATAAATGTGTGGGTGTCTTAGATAGTTCGATGCCTAATACTAATGTTTACTAATAAGACTTATCGTATTTGTAACTGAATAATTTGAAGTTTCTGTTTAATGCTTTCCAGAGTGACGGAGAGAGGCGTGTGAAGAGAGAGATTCGAATAGAGGAGATGGAACAGGATTGTATGCCACGTGTCCGATAGGTTAGTTCGTGTAATTATTTATTATTTATTTTATTTACTTGTAACTTGAAAGTGAGACGACTTCTCGTCGATGAAACTTCACCACCGATCGTATGATATGTAATATGTTATTACTATTACAACTACTACTACTACTGCTCGGTGTGTATTTAGAAACATTTGTTAGCCCTGAAAAGGGCTTTTTGTGTCGTGCTCTCTATTAGAGAGATGCACATTCCGTAGCGCGTTCTGTCGCCGTCACGCACGCACAAACACACACACATGATTTGTGCGCGTGTGGGTTATTTAACGTTCATTTAGCGACGCACACTTGTTATTTTATTCACTTTTTTGGCGTGGCGGACGCGGCTTTTTTCGCGGCCGGCTTCGATCTGGGCGTGACGGCCTTCTTCGGCTTGGGCGCTTTTGGTTTCTTGGTCGGCGGTTTGGCAGTCTTCTTCGCCTTCGAAGCGGCGCCGCCCTTCGCTTTAGAGGCGGAGGACGAGGCGGCGGCGGCGGCGGCGGAGGCCTTCTTTGCGGCTGCGGCGGACGGTGCGGGCTTCTTCTTCGCGGCGGCCGCCTTCTTGTCCTTCACGGACGCTTTAGCTTTGGACTTGGATGGCGAGGACGGCGCGGCGGCGGCTGCCGAGGCGGCGGCCCCCTTCTTTCCCCCCCTGCCGCCGGCGGACGAAGCCGCCGCTGCGGCTCCCGACGCCTTCTTCGACCTGGACGAGGCGGCGGCGGACGACGCGCCAGACGCGGCGGCGGAGGACGCCTTCCCGGCGCCGCCGCCGGCCGCCGCCTGCTTGCTCTTCGAAGCGGACGACTTGGATTCGAGCTTGAAACTGCCCGAAGCGCCCTTGCCCTTGGTCTGTATCAGCGCGCCGGACTCGACGGCGCTCTTTAGATATTTTCTGATGAACGGGGCCAACTTCTCGGCGTCCACTTGGTACTGGGCCGCTATGTACTTCTTGATCGCCTGCAGAGACGAACCGCTGCGCTCCTTGAGCTCCTTGATGGCGCTGTTGACCATCTCGGAAGTCTTAGGGTGGGTCGGTTTCGCCTTCGGCTTCTTGGCTGCGGCGCCGCCGGCGCCCGCCGATTTCGGTTTCTTCGCCGGCGTGGCGGGGGCGGGAGATTCGGATGCTACTGCAGCGTCGGCCATTTTATTACTACAATTATTTATGTATGCTCAATACTATAAACACTCACACAAACAAACAAACACCACACTACACACGATCGCTCACAAAGAAAACGAGATCACAAAGAAAACGAGAGACTGTTCTGTACGGAGGCGACGCGAGGAGTATAGTTTATATATATATCGACGACTACTACGTTGTACGATACTGGCGTGGCAGAGGTCGCTAGTGGCAGTAAGAGCGGTAGCGATACCGTGACGAGAGCCGCGGTGTCGCTAGACGTTTTCTCGTACGAACGCTTATGACTTTTCACTAACATGCGTCCGGAAAATTGTGATTTTTTCACTTTATGAGGCGCCAGGACGGACCCGCCGCCCGTACGGACCCAGTCCGTGAACCTGCCCACCGGCCGGCGAGCCGAATCGCATCGCACGCGGCGATTCGGTGGAAATACGAGCCGTCGAATTCGTCGAGGTGCCACGTGCGTACCTCCGGTCGAGTTGAAAATTAATTTTTCTCTATAAAATTCTAATGAAACCTTAATGCAATTCGACAGATCGGAAGCGAGGAATATCCGCCAGCCGGGAGACATCGAACGGTCGCCGTGCGACCGTCCGTCGACCCCCTGGAGGAGCTCCAAGTGGAGCCTCGTAAAACACCCGATGCCCTAGCAGAGAGACGACGGCCGCCGTTGTCGAGTACACCGAGTGTGTTTGCAGGGTGAGTGTGCAATAGATGTATTATGATACAATTTTTTTTTAATTTCAATGTATTTTATTATATATCGTTCTTTTCTATTTATTAATTTAGTTTTATTTATTTATTTTTTTTTCCTTCACTATATATAAATTCAATATTCAACATGAACATAATTACGATGAGACGATCATCATGAACGATAATAATATTCATACTCTCATCGTCCCTTCTCTCATAATATATTATAACCTATCGAAATAGAGATCGAGAGACCGTCCCGTGACCGCCGCACGAAGTACGTTTATACTTATTATTATTTATGTTCAATGAGTTATCAAAATTACATGGATAGATCAACTCTTCTTATTCGACCACCGTCGTTTGTTAGTTTTATAGTATGTATATGTTCGTACATTGTAACAAACAATATGTCAAGGGAACCATGTGTTGTACTTTTGTTGTATATAAAAAAAATTAATATAATAAATAGGAAAACATAAATAGTTTTTATTTATTTTTCTTTTTTTTTTTTTTTTAAATATCTTACATGGTGGGCATTATTTTCATACAAATACGTACGTTATATATATATATATATATATATATATATATATATATATATATATATATATATATATATATATATATATATATATATATATATATATATATATATATATATATATATATATATATATATATATATATATATATATATATATATATATATATATATATATATATATATATATATATATATATATATATATATATATAATGATGGAGACGTCGTGCTTGCGTTCAGAAACTTTTTTCTTTTTAATACTGAAACTTGTGCGGCCCTGAAAAGGGCCTTTTTTTAATTTCTTCACAACCGCAACGCGGACATGCCAAGTCACATGCGGACGACCCACACCACACACCACCACACTTCGCCCGGGCGCCATAAGGAGACCGGTCGGGAGAGAGCAGATCATGATGGAGATGTGAACACGATCACACTGAACTCATTCTCACTATCACTACCACCGCCGCCGGTTTCACAGTGAACGATGACGACGCCGATGATGATGATGATGATGGTGGTGATGTGGGTGGCACACACACACAAACGGTGGTGACGAGGGCGTCCAGCGCCACGGTGTGAAGAATGTCACGCGCAGTTTGCTGCTTGCACACTGCACACTTCTTAGCCGCCGAAACCGTAGAGGGTGCGCCCCTGTCGCTTCAGGGCGTACACGACGTCCATGGCGGTGACGGTCTTCCTCTTGGCGTGCTCCGTGTACGTGACTGCGTCGCGAATCACGTTCTCGAGGAACACCTTCAACACGCCGCGAGTCTCCTCGTATATCAGGCCGGATATACGTTTGACGCCGCCCCTGCGGGCGAGACGACGGATCGCCGGCTTCGTGATGCCCTGGATGTTATCGCGCAACACTTTCCTGTGACGCTTCGCTCCACCTTTCCCCAAACCCTTTCCACCTTTACCGCGACCGGTCATGATGAGGATGCACTTGTATTACTCTTCTCTCGCAAGCGTGGCAGGGAGACGTGCTGCTCCCAACGTGTAGCTGTAACTTGTGTTAAAAAACCATAGCCAGCGTTTCGTTATATATATACACTCACGTCGCCGAGCAGCTCTCGGCTCTGATCGGTTCCACTCGTTACTCGTCGTCGACGTGCGGGGGGCTTGTAAGATTTGCAAAAAAAAAAAAAAAAAAGAATAGATTTCTATTATGTACGTATTATTATTATTATTATTATTTTGGTCTCACACGATTTATTTATTTTTTTTTTTTTTTCTTTATTATTATTTCTCTCTCTCTCTCTCCAATATATGTCTCATATGCTGGGTGTATATAAGATCGTCCAATCCAATATTCAAATTCATCTAGTCTACATATATTTTTATATATATATATATATATATATATATTTATTTATATATTTATATATATATATATATATATATATATATATATATATATATATATATATTTATATATATATATATATATATATATATATTTATTTATATATTTATTTTATGTGTGTCTGGATACGTATGCGTGCGTGCAAGTGTTTCTTTAATAGTAGTAATTGTGATGATATTCATAAAAATTTTTCGACACGATTCTTTGTACACGTATGAAACGACATTCTATTTAGACTTTAATGTCAGAACAATTTGTGGCCCTGAAAAGGGCCTTTTGGATGTATGATAATAATTATGTGTAATATTACACACACAAAAAACACACACACACACACAGCCCACAATAATAATAACACACGAACATCGCTTATCGCGTCGTGGTCGTCATGAATGCATGCATGCATATTTATGTGTATGTATACACTGCGGAAGAAGGAGGAGAGCATTATGCACGATCGCCTCTGATCCTGCGGGCGAGCTGGATGTCCTTGGGCATGATGGTGACGCGTTTCGCGTGGATAGCGCAGAGGTTGGTGTCCTCGAAGAGGCTCACCAGATACGCCTCGCTGGCCTCCTGGAGGGCCATCACGGCGGAGCTCTGGAATCGAAGGTCGGTCTTGAAGTCCTGCGCGATCTCGCGCACCAGACGCTGGAAGGGCAACTTGCGGATCAGGAGTTCGGTGCTCTTCTGGTAGCGACGGATCTCACGGAGGGCGACCGTGCCGGGCCTGTATCTGTGCGGCTTCTTCACGCCTCCGGTGGCCGGTGCGCTCTTGCGGGCGGCCTTGGTGGCGAGCTGCTTGCGGGGCGCTTTGCCACCGGTGGACTTGCGAGCGGTTTGCTTGGTACGAGCCATTTCTCTATCTCTTCAGACACGCACACACAACAACAACTGAACTGAACTGAACTGTACTGTACTGTACACGGAAAGTCTCTCGTCCGAAATGTCCCCTCTTGTTTTCTACCATCCTGCATGAGCAGGGGATCAGAATCGGGCCTTTGGGCCCCTCTCGATGTTGCTGCCGCCGCTCATCAATATGAGCGGGTCGTTGGGGTGGGATATACCCGGTGGGATACAAACACCCGCGTGATAGAGTCGCGGGTGTAGGGGATGAAAGTGGAGCGAACGGGGTGAGCAATATGCCGCCTGGGCGGTCTGCCCAGCCGGGTGAGACCCCCGGTTACCCGGGGGAGGCCCAGCTTAGGCGACCAGCGACCGAGGCGGCTGCTCAGGAGTCGGGAGCAGGGGGGGAGTGAGGAGGCTTCTTGTGGGCGCCTACTGTAGGCGTCCGGCGATCTTGTGGGCCGCTGTGGTGTCTTCAGTGTTGCAGGGGGGTGCGAGGGGGGTGAAAAACCCTCTCCGCAGCCCTGCGGCGCTTCACTGGCGTAGGCTTGGTTGGCTCAGCCGCTGATAAGGCTCTTCATAGCCTCAAGGACGCTCAGGACGGGGTCCTTGCCCTCCCTGAGCGCTACAAGGACGTCCTTGAGCGTATTCAGCGCCATATCAACGGCGAGCTGGGTCGTCTGCATCTTCTTGCCGGCGTTAGCCGACGTGCTTGGCTGGTGGGCGGAGTCTAAAGTAGGAGGTGCCTTGTTACGCTCCTGACTTTGCTTCCGCTTTCCGCTGCGCTTCTTATGCCTCCTGCCTCCTCTCACGGTTGCGGGGTTGGCAGGAGCCATCAGGCTAGACGCCTGGGCTTCGGCGGCGACTGTGTTGACGCCGGTTGGGGTTACGCCGGGCTTCACACGGCGCTGGGGTTCAAGCTGAGATAAGGCGACTGTGCCGGCTCGCTTATTTAACGCCTCGCGCCTGAACTGCGGGCACTCCGAGTAATTGGCCGGATGGGCCCCGCCGCAGTTGGCGCAGGTGGCTGCTGTCTCCAGGGGCCGCGGGCACTCGTGGGCGAGGTGCTCTTCCCCGCACCTCACACACGCCAAGCGCCGGTGGCACCCGTGGCTCGAATGACGGAAGGCCTGGCAGCGATGACACTGCGCAGGCCCCCTCTTCTTGCTTCTCCAGGCTTCGATACGGACGCCTGACATACACATCAGCTCGGAGACGCTGAAGATGTCAGGCGACGGGTCGGGGTCGCTGGCAAGGATTGCAAAGAAGACGCACCCCGGCCTTCCCTTCCTTGCTCTTATAGGGCGGACGTATTCGGCCGTAAAGCCGCGCTCCGCCAGGGCTTCAATAATTTCTTCCGGCGTCGTTGTGAATGGTAGCCCCCTGATGGCTACCTTCCGGCTCCTCTCCCCTGGCAACGCGTACGAAAACCAGGACAGAGGTTGGGTCTTCTCAAGCTCGGAGAGGTACCGCTGTACGATGCGGTACTCGTCCTCCGAGCTAGGCGTGAATCTAACGCCTCGGCCGAAAGGGCGGGCGTTGGGGGCGTGGCCGATCTTCTCCTTGAGCGTCTTGAAATGAGACGCCCAATTCTGAAGTACCTCGACGACTATCGGCGGCATTCTAGGTTTCGCCGGCGGCGGAGCGGGTGCAGCGGCGGCGGCGGCGGCAGTGGCGGCGGCGGCGGCGGCGGCGGCGGCGGGCGTCTTCTTATGGCTAGGGCCGGCTCTGAGGGCGTCGGCGAATGAAGCCGAGCCAGCGGCGGGCTCACTAGTAGCTGTGGTAGTGGTAGGTGCGGAAGCGACGGTCGGTACTGCGGCTGCGACTGGGCCGGGGAAGGCGGCCTGTACGCTAGTAGATGCGGCTTCAGTTTCGCGCGCCTCACGGGCACGCAGGCGGGGGTCGCGGGAGAGGGCTCCTGGGCGCGGCGCGGTGCAGAGCCTCTTAGGGGCTTCCATCACCGAGGCCTCGTCCGCGGGCCTGGGTCTTCTTGCGGGCGTCGTCTGAAGTAGGGGGTCCGTACATACCCCCGCAGGTATGGGCTCTCGCCCTGCGGAGCGTTGGAGTTCCCTGCCCTTGTCGTTGAGGAACATTGCAATATGTTCCATCAAGGACTGGGAGAGAACCCCGCTCTTTTGCAGCTGAGCGACGGCGATGTAATCCGCGTTGAGCTGCGTTTCGGGCGAGAAGGCGGTATCCATCTGCGATGGCGCGGAGGGAGACCTCTTGGGTCTGGCTTCTGTTGTCCTTTCAGCGGGGCGGGAGGCCCGCTGCGGCGTCGGTTCTTGGGGAAGAGGCTGAGGCTTCGGCTGAGGCGTGACACGGCCCGCAGGAGGGGCGGGTGGCACGATCGGCGAGGCGCCGGAAACGCCGGCTGGACGCGCGGTAATATCGCGCGCCAGCGGTGTCCGGCAGAATTCCTCGATTGCCGCTTCCTTCCTCTTCTCTTTCATGGCTTCAGCTTTCGCTAGGGCGGCTCTAAACTCTCGACCTAGGGGGTCAGGATCCCAGGTCAAGTAAGAGGGCAATCTTCTGGGCGTGGCCTGATGCGGCGTCGAGGGGGGAGGAGCTTCCTCGGACCCCCTGTCAGATGAGGCTGGCAACTGTGCGCGCTGGCACGAGCTAGGTCGCTCGCGCAGCGAATCACGATCGCTCATTTTGCGGCTAGTTGTTGATGCCCGCTTCGGCAGTCATCGTTCCGGTTCGGCGACGATCGGCAAATCGGGACGGGATGTCAGAAGGGCGCGGCGCGCGGGGCGCGGGCGGCGACACGAGTGCTCACGAGCACTGGCGAAGCTCGGCGACTATTTATATAAATAGGGTCGAGATTCACTTGGCAGTATTAGGACTCGGGCCGATGTGATGGTTACACGTATGCGGGCAGGCTATCCGGAAAGTCTCTCGTCCGAAATGTCCCCACTTTTATAAAACCCTCATAGATATATACACGCGCGCGCGCGCGAGAGCGCGAAACGATCGTCTCTCTCTGTCTTTGCGCACGAGGATTGAGCGACTAAGAACGAACGAACGAAGCGGGCGTCGGGCGTCGGGCGGTGAGAGTGTGGTGAACCGGGAATCGAATCGAAGATCGAATGAAGCACGATAGAAAATATGGATGACTATAACGACAACAAGAAGAAGAAGAATAAGAAGAAGAAGAAGAAGAATAAGTAATAATAATAATAATAACAATATAACAATGGGAAAATGAATAAGAAAAGAAAACAACAGTGGTGAAAATGATGAAATGAAATGCGGTGTATTATATATATTATATATATTATATATATAGTAGTCGGTTAGGAATGTATATATAATAATAATAATAATAATAATAGTAATATGTGACACACATGAAATGAAATCAGAAATAGAAGGATTATAATAGCATAGATAAATTCCAGAGAGTAAAGTAGTTTTGATTAATTATTAATAATAATAATAATAATAATAATAATGTGTCGTTAGTTAATTGACCTTTCTTAGATTCAATTCAACCAAAAAAAAAAAAAAAAAATAACAAATCTATTGTTTAGCTTAGCTTATGATTATGATGATGATGATGATGATGATCGGTAGTCATAATACAAAATCTGTGCGCATGCATCAACTTTTTGAGGGACAGACGTTTTCCGAGAAACTGTATATTTCAACGTGAATCATTTAGTGGCCCTGAAAAGGGCCTTTTTGTCTAGTTGCGGTGGCGGCGATGATGATGATGATGTTGTTGTTGTCGTCGTCGTCGTCGTCGTCGTGGTGGTCGTTGTTGATGCGTGTATTATATATAGTAAATATATATTAGCAAACACGCACACCACCACGACGCACACACATTAGCACACACAACACAACACAATACACGCACGCCGCCGCCGCCGCCGGAAGAATTCCTGTGAGCGCCTCACTTGGAGCTCGTGTACTTGGTGACGGCCTTGGTGCCTTCGCTGACGGCGTGCTTGGCCAACTCGCCGGGCAACAGGAGCCTCACGGAGGTCTGCACCTCCCTGGACGTGATCGTCGATCTCTTGTTGTAGTGGGCGAGGCGCGACGCCTCGGCGGCGATGCGCTCGAAGATGTCGTTCACGAACGAGTTCATGATGGACATGGCCTTGCTGGAGATTCCGGTGTCCGGATGGACCTGTTTGAGCACTTTGTAGATGTAGATGGCGTAGCTCTCCTTCCTCTTGTGCTTCTTCTTTTTCTTGTCCGATTTGGAGATGTTCTTCTGGGCCTTGCCAGATTTCTTGGCGGCCTTTCCGCTAGTCTTGGGTGGCATGTCTACTAATACTTTTTACTAGAGAGAAAGAAAGATACACACACTCTGAGCGCAGAGGTGACTGTGTGGCTCGCATGGCCCATTTCCATTTCCATTTTTCCATTTTCGAATGTGTAGTATGCTGTTGGCCCTATTGGCCTCTACAGCGTCACCGGGCTTTGGGAGGCCGAGCTTAAAGAGCTCTGACCTTAGCTATGGCGCCATCGAAGGCGCCAACAAATGAGATCACGGTGTCGCAAGGGCGTCTCCTGTGAGACTCGGACCGCGACTTGCGTACACCGTTTGTAGTGGGGGACTTTGCTTCGCTCAGTCCGAGCTAGGCCTACTGGGTAGGGCTCTTGATGCCCTATTGGAATTTTAATTGCGGGCTCCTCTCGCGCCTAGGCGCGATTGGGCCACAGAAAAACTGGGACCTCGTCTCCACCGGCGGGGACGGTGTATGTAGCGTGTGTGTGTGCGTCGGTGTGTAGTCCTACCTACATATCTAGCGTCGTTCGCTTTTGTGATGGGGTCAGCATCATCGGTTAGAATATCCCTGGGTCTTCGGGTCGGCCCCAAGCCCGGGCGTTTGACGTATGAGCACGCGTTTACTACCAGCGGGTTCGGATGTGTCGCGGCACTGTCGAAGTAACTGCTCGACAGTTTTCGACAGTGCTCTTTGACGGAGTCTATTTTAATGTCTCTGTGCAGATCGACGTTACGCATGTACCACGGCGCACCGGTGGCTATGCGTAAGAAACGGTTTTGATTTATTTGGAGTTTCCTTAGGTCAGTTTGTGCGAACACTACACTGGCGTAGGAGAAAATGGGTCTAACGCAAGTCTTGTAAATACGGATCTTATTCCGTAACGAAAGTTTGCTTTTAGAGCAGATAAGCGGATAAAGGCGACTGACTACGAAAGCTGCTTTGTTGCGAACGTAGGTGATATGATCTTTAAATGACAGTTTGCTGTCGAGAATGACTCCTAGGTATTTGGCCTGAAGGGCCGCCGGAATTGTTTTGCCGAACAAACAGACACGACGCGCGTCGTCATTGCGGCGAGCGGAGAAATGAACACACGAACTTTTATCGGGGTTGACCTCGATGCGCCATTTGGTGAGCCAGTCGCCTAATCGGTCCATGGCCGCTTGTAAGCGGTCGGCTATGTAGCCTGGGATGCGGCCGGAAGTGAAAATTGCGGTATCGTCCGCGAAAAGGGCGAGGTTTGTGCCACTCTGCCTAGGGATATCGTGGGTGTACAGATTGTACAGAAGCGGGGATAGGATTGATCCTTGCGGAACTCCGGCCCTAATCTGCCTACTCGAAGAGAGGGTACCTTCGACCCTGTAGCGAAAGGAGCGGTTCGATAAATAGTTTCGTAAGATGTGCACGAGCCTATCTGGTATGTTAGCTTGTAAGAGCTTGAAAATTAATCCGTTATGCCAGACTTTATCGAACGCCTTGGCTATATCTAAGAAGACCGCCGCCGAGGTCAGCCTTCTGGATCGGATCAACAGGTATTCCGTGAGGCGGTGGACCTGGTGGACGCTGGAATGTTGGGCTCGAAAGCCGAATTGTTCGGGCGGGATGAGATTTTTGGCTGTTGTAGCAGCCTGAAGTCGCACGAGAATAATACGCTCGTAAATTTTGCCCATTGAGCTGAGAAGGCTAATGGGGCGGTAGCTTGACGGAGACGTACGTGGTTTACGTGGCTTGTGAATGCCTATGACTATGGCTTCCTTCCATTGATCGGGGAATGAGCACTCTCTCAGGAGTGTATTGAAAATTGCTACGAGTAGCGAAAGCAAATGGATCGGTAGGATTTTCAGGATCTTATTTGAGACGCGATCGGATCCTGGGGCTTTTTTATGTTAAATACCCTTGATTATGTCTTGGACTTCGTCAATGGAAGTGGGTCGGATGTAATCGCCTACTGGTGGTAACGGTGCCCATGTTTCAACTCGTGTGTCCACCGCGGCGACGTGATCTGGATCACACGGTTGTACCGAGGGAGAGCATTGGCTCTCTAGGTTATCCGCTAGGCATTCGGCCTTTTCTAGATCGTCTGAGGCTGTCGTTCCGTCCGGACGGATTAATGGCGGTATTTCTACTACGTTATCGTTTTTAAAGGATTTGGCTAGTTGCCAGAACGCTGTGTGCGACGGTGAAATTGTGGACAGTTTGTGATCCCAGTGTTCTTCTCTGAGGTCCGCGAACCGGGCTCGAACCAGTCTTTGGAGCCTCCAGAGTTCCCTACGGTTATCGGGCGAAGGAAAAGAATCGTGCGCCCTCGTGGCGATGTTCTTTTTCCTTATAAGTTTGCGAAGATCGCGCGGGATCTTGAAGAATCCATCGGGATTCGCCGTGATTTCCCTAGAACACTCGTCGAGAGTGTTCCCTAACCGGTTCGTTAAATCTACGATTGCCGCCTCGGCTACTTCCACGGAGTCGAGTCTGTCAGGTGAGTCAATGTCGGTAGTGTCTTCGTCGGGATTGCCTAGGCGTTCCGCGAACTTAGACCAGTCGGTAATTTTAATTTTAGACAAAGATGAGGGACTCTCAGGTCCTAATTTAACAATAACGGGTCTATGGTCTGAGTCTAACTCTGGAATAACTTCGATAGAGCGCACCCTGAGAGCAATACGCTGCAGGATGGCTATATCGAGAATTTCTGGGCGGCCTATTAGCCCGAATCTAGTTGGTGTGTGGGGGATGAGGAGCTCGAATTGAGACGATGTTAAGTCTGCTATGTTTGCGAGCGTAGCTCCTGATCTGTTCGTTCTATTGCAATTCCATCTGGTGTTTTTACTATTGAGGTCCCCGGCTATAATAACCGAGTCCCCCATGCTAAATAATAATTTAAGGTCCTCTTCGAGTAAGTCCTTTGTAGGAGAGAGGTAGGTGGATGCAATAATTATTGGAGGGTGTCCAGTCATGTGAACCTGACATACCGATACTTCGATGTTAGTTAGCGTCGGCGGCGGAACGAGCGGGACGACGTGAAGCGTCTTTTTGTAAAAGATGACGGTGCCACCGAGGGCGCCGTCTCTGTCGTTTCTAATCGTGCGGTAATTTGCTATCTTGGGATCTCTGTTACAATTTCTCAGAAACGTTTCCTGTACTAAGAATAAATCTAAGTCTTTATTTTTAACGAAATCGCGGACTAGCCCCATTTGCGTGTTAAGGCCGTTAGCGTTAAAATAACCTATAATGAGAGAGCGCGGCTTGACTCGCGCGAGTCTTAAATCGGGCGCGTTAATTAAATTACTATTGCTGACCGCCATTTGAGTTTAATAATTTTGCGTATTGAAACGCATGATTTTGGCGATTAGCCTCGTGTGTCGGCTAACCATTTGAATACGGGCTTGAGGAGCTCCGTCCGTGTTCCTAAGCCCTCCCGCGAGGGCTGCGATTTCGTTCGCATCTAAAGTATTTACGAATCCTAACACGAGCGCTATGTCGTCTTCCAAGGGGTCCGTCCCCTGGGGAGTCGCTTTCGGCATCGGTTGCCTAGGCGCGGTCCGAGGCGCTTGTGGATGAGGTCTCCTCGGTTGAGCCGTGGCTGCGTTTGCGATGGCAGCTGCTTGCGTCTCAGGGAGAGGCTTTTTCCACGCGTTTGCGGAAGGCAGTGGGGCCGGTACGTACGCTGCTTGAGGAGCGGCTGAAGGCCTGGCTGTCGGGTTTTGCGCTTGACGGGAAGGCATCGAAGCCTTATGCGTCAAGCCGCCCTTTCCGCCGGTCTTGCGTGGGGCCCTGGAGCATCCGCGGTAATTTGCGGGGTGCCCCTGGGTCTCACACAAGACGCAGCTGGGAGGTACGGCAGGGTCCGGGACCTTGCGCGAGCAATCTATGGTTGCGTGGTCGTCTAGACACTTCACGCACCGTGGTTTGGCATGGCAATTTTTGGCCGAGTGCCCGTAGAGTTGGCAGCGATGACACTGCCCTGGAATGCCACGAGACCATGGCTTGTCTATTTTAATGCCTGATAGCTGGCATACCGAGCGGATATTAAATATTTGTTTCCCCTCTGGTGTACGTTCGAGGACGGCCAAGACCATGTCGTAGCTCTTTTTAGTGAAATTATTAAACATGCGGTGTACCGCAATTATGGGGAGGTTTTGGGATTGAAGATCCCGATAAATGGTCTCCGTTTCGATTTCCTTCGGGACTCCCTTTAGGACTACGCGTAGTTGGCGTTCGTCCTCGAGGGCGAAGGAATGGAAGCCTACGGTTTTGCTTCTTAGATGTGGCGTAAGGGCCCTATGATCTTTGGGTGTGATAACCTGCACCCGTATGCCTTGTGATGTTGACCTTGCAGATTCGAACTGCACTTTGTTGTCCAACATCCATTTTGAAACGTCGTTCCACGCCTTTTTCTCCTGTATAACGATCGGAGGCGGAAGGCGGTCTTTGCGTACTCCGGCCGGTAGCGGTACCGAGCCGGGGGCGGAGTTGTTCGCGGAATTTACCGCATTGTTGGTCTTGTCGGTCGGTCGTCCGGTTTCGGAACCGGTTTTGTTGTTGGCCACCTGCGCGGCCTTTTTGTCTACCTGCGCGGCGGGTTTTTCCGTACGCGGGGACGCGGGTTTCGGGGAGGGGGTCTTTTTGGTGCTTGTGGCACGTTTTGCTGGCGTCTTAAGCGCCTTTTTTGCTTTCCGTTTAGCTGCTTTTGTTTTGACGGTCTCGAAACCGTCGTTTTCGTCGGCGGATTTTGACTCCCCGCTGGAGCTTTCGGTGTCGGAAACCGAATCCTCATCTGCCGAGGAGCTCGTCGACTTCCCGGATTCGGATGAGCCGTCCACACTGGCCATTTCCTCGTCCGAGCCGTCTTCGACCTCCTCGACATCCTCTGCCTCACTTTGGTCATCGACCTCCGGGGACTGCGCGATTTGCTCACACTCTACGTATTCCGTGAGTCCTTCAAGTGCGACGGGGAAATGCTCGGCGACGTAAGCCAGCAAGTCTTTGGCGTTAAGGCGAACCTTTTCTATTGATTGACCCCCCGCCATGGCGAGGGGTGTGTGCCTAATTATGACCTAATGTCTCGGCTTTGTGGGGCCGGGGTGTGTGCCTAGGCTATTAAATGTGTACTCACTCTCTCGGGTGCGATCCCTGGAGGCTCCTACGGACACTATCACAACACTACACTAAACAACACTAACTAGCGACGACGGCCGCTCACGAAACGACGTCGCGGCGACCCGTTGCGGACTTGGGGTCCGGTCCTCTTCTAGTTGGCGTCCTGGTCTTCTTTCTTCTTGTTTGAAGTGCGTGCGTGTGCGTGTGCGTAAACGGATTCTTTATAAATAATTTTATGAACGATATAATGGCTTGGCCGAGCGGACATCGAGACGTCCGTGCGGTTCAGCGATCGGAATGGTTAGGTTAGGTTAGGTTAGGTTAGGTTAGGTTAGGTTAGGTTAGGTTAGGTTAGGTTAGGTTAGGTTAGGTTAGGTTAGGTTCCCAAGGGAGTTGCTGGTCCTCCTACTGGGCGCGTCCCCAGGTGGCGGATAGGGGAAACCACTCGTCCTTGCGGGCGGGTGGACCGGGAGTTTTTCCCGGCGCGGACCAAAACCAGCGAGGCATGGGCGTGCCTTTAGTCCATCGTTATGGACACGGCCTAGGGGAGCACACCCCGACAGAAAAGCCAAAGCTGTGGATCAGCAACCAAACAACATGTCGGTTTATAGGAATTCATTCATACCGCAGGAGGGTACCAGCCAGTCTGGAGAATCCCTCCGTGCTACGGCACGCAAGCCCCACGAATCTGCGGGGGGCCACATTCACCGATGTGTTGCGGGAGAGAGGCCTGAGAAGGGCGGAGTTAGTGTGGAGCCTGAGAAAGGCGGAGATGGTGGTGAGCCCGAGATGGGCGGTGTTGGCGACGTTGCGTCTTCGGGCGTTTGTAATGTCGAGACCGAGAAAGGTGGAGTTGTGCCCGTGGTGGGCAATACTGTGGCAGCATTGCCTCAATCAAGTGGAGTGGTGCTAAAGACACCAAGAGTTGTCTTGACAAGGCTGTCGTCGGAGTGCCTGTCAAGTAAAAGTGACAGTTGTAGGAGTCGTTCACTTTCTGCGTCTTCCCGTGGTAGGTTTTGGGATGCGTCTGAAGGAGGTGAATCTGGGGCGGAAAGTATGATGTCTGTGGAGTCATGTTCGGAGAAAACTAGGGCACTCTACAGAAAGGACAGGAAGAGACCCCGAAAGTCCCCAGGGAATTCCGGCTCGTCTGATGATGGTGGTGGTGGTGCAATACGGAAACCCAAGGCGAAGGCTGCTATAGGTCAGGTTTCCAATCATGCCAAAAGCAAAGAGGGAAGATCGGATGTGTCCACAAGGATGCAGGAAGGGCCATCGGCTGCGCCTTTGGTATCCGAGTTACGGAGTCAAGTGTCTGACAGCTTGGCCATAATTAACAGGGTTGCTAGTAAATCGGGGAACCTTAAGGGCACCTTTACAAAAGCCCTTAAGGAGGCGGCTGGCGCCATCAATACGGCTATGGACACCATGGCCCAAAGAACGGCATCTGACGAGGTGAGACATCTTCGCGAGGCGAACGCTCGCTTGCAAGGGGAGCTATCTGAGCTCCGTAGGGAAATGGGACTTCTGCGAGCGGAGCTAGAGCGTTCCAGAATAGCAGCGCAGCCAAAAAGGGCGGAGGATGGAATTAACGTGGATGACCTTGTGCGCACCGTGATGGTGCAAGTAGGCACAATGGTAAACACCAGGCTCGAGGCTTTGAAAGATCGTCTCCCACCAGAGAAGAGGCTGCGCCCACCGCTGGCAGCAGAAAGGCGTCAGGAGGCCGCTCAGAAACGGGCTGAAGCCGAACCTACCGTGGCTACTTTAATGGCGGCGGCGAATCCAGCACCAAAAACGAAGGCTGGTAAGAACACAAAAAAGTCAGGTTCGAAAAAGGCGGTTCCAACACCAGCCGGTTCTATATCTGAGATGCGTCCCTTACCACCAGCCCCGACTGAATTGACTGAGGGTTGGAATGTGGTTGTCCGCAAGGGCAGTAAGAAGAAGGCGGCCGCGAAGGAGGAAAGGACCGCGCCGAAGGCGACTCCTAAATCGAGAGAGCCGAAACTGCGGATACCTCGATCTGCAGTAGTGGTGATCAAGGTGCAACCAGCGGCCGCCGAGAAGGTCACTTACTGTGACATCCTTACTAGGGCCAGAGAACAAGTCAAGCTCGAAGACCTGGGTATAGATGACCTTCGATTCCGCGTCGCACAGACTGGCGCTAGGATGTTGGAACTGCCTGGAGCTAATAGTAGCGATAAAGCAAACGCGCTGGCTGAAAAACTGCGTGGGGTGCTAAATCCAGAAGAGGTCAACGTGTCAAGGCCAATGAAGTGTGCAGAGTTGAGGATAAGTGGCCTCGATGACTCTGCAACTTCTGACGACGTCGCTGTCGCCATAAGCCGAGTCGGTGGTTGTGCAGTTGGGGACGTAAAGGTGGGCGAAGTCCGGCAGGATAAGTCTGGTCTGGGGGCAGTGTGGGTCCGTTGCCCCGTGAGTGCCGCAAAGAAGGTAAGCGGGACGCGACTCCTAGTGGAATTTGTCTCCGCAAAAGTGAGATTACTGCAGCCCCGCGTACAACGATGTTTCCGGTGCCACGAAATTGGCCACGTTGCAGCGGTGTGCCGTAATGGTATTGACCGAAGCAACCAGTGCTTCCGTTGTGGCCAACCAGGACATCAGCAGCGTAGTTGCTCGGCGGAACCTCATTGCCCTGTATGTGAAGCGGAACAGAAGCCCGCTAATCACACGGCGGGAAGTGCCGCTTGCGTGAAAGCTGCAAGGGCTAAGGGAGGGAAGGGAAAACGAGCAAGGCCCATTATACCAGCCGAAACGAATGCCCCAGCCAGGCAAGAGGAGGTGCAACACATGGACACCAAATAATGGCTCTCCGTGTGTTGCAGGCGAACATAAACCACTGCGCCAGGGCCCAGGACTTATTGGTCCAAAGCCTGGCGCAGTGGTCTATTCAGGTGGCGGTTGTTGCGGAGCCCTACAGTGTCCCCGCACGTGATAACTGGGTCGCAGACAACACCGGGGTGGTGGCTATTATCACCCAGGTAGCTGCGGGCTCCCCGCCTTTCGCACGAGTCGAGCGGGGTGCGGGACGCGTCGCGGCACTTGTTGGCGATCTAGTTGTCGTCGGTGTCTACTTTTCCCCCAATCGAACTCTTGCGGAGTTTGAAGAGTTCTTAATCCGCTTGGGGGAAATGATAGACCGACATCGTCCGGCGGAGGTGCTGGTCGCGGGGGACCTCAACGCTAAGTCGAGCGGGTGGGGCTCCGCAACGACGACTGAGCGTGGTACGACGCTCTCGGAGTGGGTAGTTGCCTCTGACTTGTCTGTCCTCAATCGGGGGACGACCAACACCTGCGTGCGCAGGCTGGGCGGGTCCGTGGTGGACGTAACGTTCGCGAGCCCGGCCCTAGCGCGCCGTGTTCACGGTTGGCGAGTGTTGGATGATGTGGAGACTCTCTCGGACCACCTCTACATCCAATTCGAGATCTCCACTCATCCGACGGTGCCGTCAGCTGTAGGTCGCACCTCGCGAGAGGACGGACCGCGGTGGCAACTGAGGTGCCTCGACAAGGGACTTCTGGAGGAAGCTGCGATAGTGCAAGCCTGGCTGCCCCAGAGCTTGGCGTCTGCAGAAGACGCCGCAAACTGGGCGCAGAGGGCAATGACGCGTATCTGCGACGCGTCAATGCCCCGCTCCGGGCGCCGCCCTCAACGGCGGCAAGTGTACTGGTGGTCGGGTGAGATCGCTCAATTGCGCAACATCTGCATTGAGGCGAGACGCCTTTACACGCACTATCGCAGGCGGGCACGCCGGCAGCAGGAGGAGGAGGACCGGCTGTACTGCGCCTACGTCGAGGCGAAGAAAGCGCTGCAGGAGGAGATCGGTCGTGCGAAAGGCGAGGCGCACGACGAAGCCCTCGCGGGGATAGACCGGGACCCGTTCGGAACGCCGGACCGGTTGGTGCGCGGCAAACTCCGAACTTCGGCCCCGCCTTTGACGCAGACACATCCGCCGGATACTCTCCGAGGGGAGCTGTCGTCTCTGTTCCCGCAGCGGGCCAATTTTACACCACCACCAATGGCCCGCCCTGCAGCGCAAGAGGTGGAGGACGAGAGCGTCGTACCAGAGGTGCTGGAGGAAGAGCTGGAGGAAGCTGTTAGGCGATCTCGGGGCAAAACCACCGCCCCAGGGCTCGACGGCATTCCCGGGCGCGTAGTTGCTTTGGCCCATTCTATCTTGGGGCCAAGCATTCGAGGGCTATTTACTGCCTGTCTGGCTCAAGCCATAATTTCACAGTGGAGGAAGACAGGCAGACTAGTCCTCATCAAGAAGGAGGGGCGCCCGGCGGAGTCAGCCTCGGCTTATAGGCCGATAGTGCTGTTGAGCGAGATCGCCAAGCTCTTCGAGAGGGTGGTAGCGAGGAGGCTACAGCAGCACCTCGAGAGGACAGGTCCAAACCTCTCGGACAGTCAGTATGGCTTTCGAAGTGGACGCTGCACGGTGGATGCCATACTGCAGGTGAAGTCCCACGCGCAGGACGCAGTGGCTCGGGGCGAAGGAGTCTTGGCGGTGTCTTTAGACATCGCCAACGCTTTCAACTCCATGCCCTGGAACTGCATCAATGAGGCACTCATTTACCATCGGGTGCCTCCGTACCTGCGCCGCATCATCGGGGCTTACCTCTCCGAGAGGTCTGTGACCTTTCCTGGAAGCTCCGGCTGGGGAGTTTGGGAGGTGTCGTGCGGTGTTCCACAGGGATCGGTGCTGGGTCCGATCCTCTGGAACATCGGTCACGACTGGGTGCTTCGGGGTAGCACCCTGCCGGGGGTAAAGGTCCTCTGCTACGCTGATGACACGCTGGTCTTAGCGCAGCAGAGAACCTATCGCGAGGCAGCAGTGCTCGCGACAGCTGGCGTGGCTCACGTCGTCGGGCGGATTCGGCGGCTGGGTCTGGAGGTTGCACTAGACAAGTCTGAGGCAATCTACTTCAACGCTCCGAGGAGGGCCGCTCCACCAGAGGCCCACATCGTCGTCGGCGGTGTGACGATCGAGGTGAAGAGGAGCTTGAAATACCTCGGACTTGTCTTGGACAACAGGTGGAGCTTTAGGGACCATTTTATACGACTGGCCCCGAGGCTGTTGAAGACAGCGGGGGCCTTGGCGCGCCTTTTGCCCAACGTAAGTGGGCCGCGCGCCTCGAGCCGTCGGCTGTACACCGGAGTGGTCCGATCGATGGCGCTGTACGGTGCTCCCGTATGGGCGGACGCCCTGAACCGGCAAAACGTCGCCCTGCTGCGGCGGGCGCAGAGGGTGATGGCCATCAGGGTGATACGGGGGTACAGGACCATCTCCGGTGAGGTGGCGTGTGTGCTGGCAGGAGTCCTGCCGTGGGACCTGGACGCGATTGCTCTGGCGTCGGTCTATTGCCGGCGTCGAGGTCTTGCGTCCGGGGCTTCGGCAAGGTCAGCACCACAGGAGGAGGCGCGGGTTGCCGCATTGCAAGAGTGGGAGTCCCGGCTGGCAACACCAACCGCCGGCCAGAGGACGATCGAGGCGGTTCGTCCAGTTTTCCGCCAGTGGTTAGCGAGGCGTCATGGCGTCCTAACCTTCCGCACCACACAGGTACTCTCAGGGCACGGTTGCTTTGGGAGATATCTGTGTCGGGTCGCTGGGAGGGAGCCCGACGCCCGCTGCCACCACTGCGACTGCCTCGAAGAGACGGCCCAGCACACGCTGGAGGTGTGCCCAGCCTGGGCGTCTCAACGTCGCGCATTGCGCGGCGTCATAGGGGACGACCTTTCCCTGCCGGCCGTAGTCAAGGCCATGGCCAGCAGCGAGACGTCGTGGGACGCGGTCTCTTCCTTCTGCGAGGCAGTGGTGCTCGAGAAGGAGGCGGCGGAGCGGGCGAGGGAGGCTTCTTCCGAACTCGCCGTCCGCCGCAAAAGACCGGGTCGCCGGAGGGCGGCACACGATCGCCGCCTTCCTCCCTAATCGGCCAGAGGGCGGTCAGCTTGGGGAAGCTGATCGCCTACCAACCTGGCCCGAGTAGGCGCGCGCAGGTTGCTCCCGCGCGCTACTCAGAGCAGGCCGTTGAGGGTGGCCCACCACCCCCGACTCCGAGACGTGCCTAGCAGGCTCCCGTCGCCGAGGCTATGGACGAATCCATGGCACCCATAGCCCCGGCCTGTGACGGTCGAGGAGGAGCACCGTGAGGTTTTAGTGGGTAGTGTGGACGGCCTATATCTGCCGGTCCATTAGTCCCACATAACCCACTCGAGTCCCCACTCGGGTGGCGTACCCGTAAAAGGGTTTCCTCACGATAAAAAAAAAAAAAAAAAAAAAAAAAGGTTAGGTTAGGTTAGGTTAGGTTAGGTTAGGTTAGGTTAGGTTAGGTTAGGTTAGGTTAGGTTAGGTTAGGTTAGGTTAGGTTAGGTTAGGTTAGGTTAGGTTAGGTTAGGTTAGGTTAGGTTAGGTTAGGTTAGGTTAGGTTAGGTTAGGTTAGGTTAGGTTAGGTTAGGTTAGGTTAGGTTAGGTTAGGTTAGGTTAGGTTAGGTTAGGTTAGGTTAGGTTAGGTTAGGTTAGGTTAGGTTAGGTTAGGTTAGGTTAGGTTAGGTTAGGTTAGGTTAGGTTAGGTTAGGTTAGGTTAGGTTAGGTTAGGTTAGGTTAGGTTAGGTTAGGTTAGGTTTTTTTTTTTTTTTTTTTTTTTGGGATTGTTTCCCTTGTTTTTTTTTTTTTTATTTTTTCCTGTCTATGCTTCCAACCGTGGTCCTCGCTAATGTATACGGGCGGCCAGAGTCGGTTACACAGACATGCAGGACTTGTATTTATTTTATAACTTTTCTTAATTTTGTAACTTTTTTAAGAACTTATTATAATTGATCACAAATTTTATTTTATTGACATATTTTCTTTTTTAAACAAGTTTTAAATGATGTAAAAATAACAATACTTATATTAATTATATGATACAGATTTTATTATAAAGAGATATATGATAAAGAGGATTTTAGACTATTTATTTTAGATAACTGAATAATATATACATATTTTTATTAATAATAAATAAATATATAAACACAAACATAAACTTTTTTAATTTTTGACAACATATAAAAGTTTTAAGACACCATATGTAAAAATAATTATGAATTTATGAAATTGTTGAAAGTTTAAATGCCAAAATCGATTTTACTTTTAATTTGATTCAACATATAAAGGATGGTAGGACAACTTGAGGAGGTAGCGCTATGATCTGTACTTAATTTACTATTTGTTTTATTATTATACTTGGAGCAATTGAAACACTTTGGAGTTTGATTACTGGTGATATGAGGGCAATTTGAAACTTGGTGTGTGGTCTCAGCGCAATGAGAACAGGGTCTGCAGTCAGACATACAGTTTTTGCTGATGTGCCCAAACTGCAGACACCTATAACACTGAAGGAAGGGCGAGAAATCCCCAACAAAGACTTTTTGGTGGTCAATGTTAAGTCGGCCCAGATGAATGGCTTCTCGCCAAACCGCTGAGTCAACGATAAAAACTGCATTGTATAGATTTGTATTTTTGTTATTATTACGTTTGAATCTGAGCTTAAGGTCATCAGGCTGTTTAATTAATTTACTAATGGAGGGATTTTGAAGAGTGATAATACTAGTCAAATCCTCAAGGGGAATATCATTCGACACTCCCTTGAGAATGAACATAGGACGGATCTTTCTTGCCGGTTCTGCAGTAACTATAGTGGATTCCTTGAGCTGATTCAAGGTTTCCTGACAGTGGGATTCGTTTACAAATTCAACTCTAACTTTGTTCTTAGATATGGCCTTAACTCGGGTGGGTGCATAGTTTTTATCTCTGAAGGAGATACTCTTTTTAAATTTATTAATGGTTTCCTGGTTGTTCTCTGTACTGTCAATGGAAGACACAACAATGGCTGGCTTGTATTGGGATTTATGGGATTTCTCGGGAGCTGGTAGACTTTTATTTGCTGCAACTTGCGCATATGTAGAGCTAATATTGGCAGTGAGCTCACTTGCCAGTTCGGTTTTAAATTTACTAATTTCCTCTCTCACAGCAGTCACGATGTCCTCCCTAAGAACAGTGTTATCAACAATCGTCGAGGGAGCTGGCGTCTCAGGTGGTGGATCAAAATTGCCAGGCTCCAGAACAGATTCTAAAAAGATATCAGCCGCTAGACTGATTTCCTCTGCGGCTTCTATAATAAATCTCTTGTTGATTGAGGTAACACTTTTGTTTTCGTGGATCGCATTAATGATGTGTCTGGCAAGAGTGTCGATAACACTGTGCATAGAGCGGAAATCCTTAACTGTGTTGGCTTGGATTGGAAGAGGCTTACGTTGGAGTTTATCTGATTTAGTTTTACTTTTAGTTTGAGATGCTAGTGATTGTTGGGGTTCGTTCGAAACTGTTTCTAATTCTCTATCTGGAGACATCTCTAGTATGAGGGAGGATAAATCTGGGGTACTGCTTCTACTATGAATATTATCAGAATCTTGGCGAGACATTTTTTTTTTAAAATATTTTTATCGTGCAAACTAAAGTGCTACTGAGCCGTCTACCAAGTTTCAGCGAAATCAGAGACAGTAAAAATTAAACAAATAAAATTAGTTTACCTAGCTGAGAGACTATAGGGTGTGGTGGGAGGGCGAAAAACTCGAAAACTACTGAACGGATTTTTAAGATTTTGGTGTCGATAGATCGGGCTCGTGAAGGCCTACGATCTGGTACTAGTCAAGTCCGGGTGGGGGGTTATTTGCGCGTTTAAACGCTGAAAAACCCAAAATGTATGAAAAATCAGAGTTTTTCGCGCTAAAATAGCACGAAACTTAAAAATTACACAATAATATATATACACAGACGTAGAGCCAACTCGACCCTACGTTTTAAAACAAAAATCAAGAAAATCTATCGACTAAAAGTTATAAAAATTAAAATTAAAAATTATTATAATATACGAAATTTGAAAATTAAATTCTAAGTTTTTTATACAAAATATATTTGAAATGAAGTTTATTTACTAACAAATAAACATATTAAGACACAATTGTAAAATATCAATTCAATAACTTGAAGTTTTGGTTGGTTTGGGAAAATTAATTCCCGACAAAATTTTACAAGTCCGAAGACCTTAGGTGGATTTCTGTAATATGAATATAGGTATTTTCGAAAAACTCGAAAACTACTGAACGGATTTTAAAGATTTTGGTGTCGATAGATCGGGCTCGTGAAGGCCTACGATCTGGTACTGGTCACGTCCGGGTGGGGGGTTAATTGCGCGGTTAAACGCTGAAAAACCCAAAATGTGTGAAAAATCAGAGTTTTTCGCGCTAAAATAGCACGAAACTTAAAAATATGACAAAATTATATATACACAGACGTAGAGCCAACTCGACCCTACGTTTTAAAACAAAAATCAAGAAAATCTATCGACTAAAAGTTATAAAAATTAAAATTAAAAATTATTATAATATACGAAATTTGAAAATTAAATTCTAAGTTTTTTATACAAAATATATATGAAAAGATGTTTATTTACTAACAAACAAACATATTGAAACACAACTGGAAAGTTTCAATTGAATAACTTAAAGATTTAGTTGGTTTGGGAAAATTAATTCCCGACAAAATTTTACAAGTCCGCAGACCTTAGGTGGATTTCTCTAATATGAATATAGGTATTTTCGAAAAACTCGAAAACTACTCAACGGATTTTAAAAATTTTAGTGTCGATAGATCGGGCTCGTGAAGGCCTACGATCTGGTACTAGTCAAGTCCGGGTGGGGGGTTATTTGCGCGTTTAAACGCTGAAAAACCCAAAATGTATGAAAAATCAGAGTTTTTCGCGCTAAAATAGCACGAAACTTAAAAATTACACAATAATGTATATACACAGACGTAGAGCCAACTCGACCCTACGTTTTAAAACAAAAATTAAGAAAATCTATCGACTAAAAGTTATAAAAATTAAAATTAAAAATTATTATTATATACGAAATTTGAAAATTAAATACTAAGTTTTTTATACAAAATATATAAGAAATAATGTTTATTTACTGACAAACAAACATATTGAGACACAACTGGAAAGTTTCAATTGAATAACTTGAAGATTTGGTTGGTTTGGGAAAATTAATTCCCGACGGTTAGGTTAGGTTAGGTTAGGTTAGGTTAGGTTAGGTTAGGTTAGGTTAGGTTAGGTTAGGTTAGGTTAGGTTAGGTTAGGTTAGGTTAGGTTAGGTTAGGTTAGGTTAGGTTAGGTTAGGTTAGGTTAGGTTAGGTTAGGTTAGGTTAGGTTAGGTTAGGTTAGGTTAGGTTAGGTTAGGTTAGGTTAGGTTAGGTTAGGTTAGGTTAGGTTAGGTTAGGTTAGGTTAGGTTAGGTTAGGTTAGGTTAGGTTAGGTTAGGTTAGGTTAGGTTAGGTTAGGTTAGGTTAGGTTAGGTTAGGTTAGGTTAGGTTAGGTTAGGTTAGGTTAGGTTAGGTTAGGTTAGGTTAGGTTAGGTTAGGTTAGGTTAGGTTCCCAAGGGAGTTGCTGGTCCTCCTACTGGGCGCGTCCCCAGGTGGCGGATAGGGGAAACCACTCGCTCTTGCGGGCGGGTGGACCGGGAGTTTTTCCCGGCGCGGACCAAAACCAGCGAGGCATGGGCGTGCCTTTAGTCCATTGTTATGGACACGGCCTAGGGGAGCACACCCCGACAGAAAAGCCGAAGCTGTGGATCAGCAACAAACAACATGTCGGTATTCAGGAATAATTTACTACCGCAGGAGGGTACCAGCAATGGAGAATCCCTCCGTGCTACGGCACGCAAGCCCCACGAATCTGCGGGGGGCCCAGTTTATCGATGTGTTGCGGGTGAGGAGCCCAAGAAGGGCGGAGTTGAGGAAGGGCCTGTGAAAGGTGGAGTAGAGGTGCCTGAGATGGGCGTAGTTGATGAGAGGGTGCCTGAGATGGGCGGTGTTGTGGGTGTGGAGCCTGAAGAGGCTGGAGTAGCATTTACTTGCAATAGGGGTGGTAACCAGGCACTTATGCCGGTGAAGGGAGTTATGAAGGATGCGCGAGTTGTGGTTGAGCGACTGGATCTAGCAGAGTGTAGCTCTATCATCAGTGGGCGGTCTAGATCGTTGTCGTTGTCATCGCGAGGTCGTTTCTGGGCGGCTTCTGAATCTGACGCGGATAGCATTATGTCTGTCCAGTCCAACACCAAAGTAGATAATGCATCTCAGTTTCGGAAGGATAGGAAGAGACGCCGAAATAGAGGAAGCCAATCTGGGTCTTCAGACGCGGATGGGGAGGCGGAAAAGCCAAAGGCGAAGGTAGCATCGACCAAGAGTACTCTTGGCGATAGGGAGATGGCTGTTTCGAAGAGGGCGCTTCATGAAGCCAAACGTGAAGAGCGGCGCCTTAGGGCGGAGGAGGAAGTTGCTGGTATAACTGCGGTGATAGAGAGTAGGGCGAGTTCTAGGCTCTCGGATGTGTCCTTTGTACCATGTGCTGACGAGCCTCTGGTTTCCGACTTGCACAGCCAAGTATCTGATAGCCTGGCTATTATAAACAGAGTCGCTACCAACTCGGGAAACTTAAAGGGCACGTTCACGAAGGCCCTTAAAAAGGCTGCCGGTGCTATCTCTAAAGCCGTTAACACCCTGGCGAAGAGGACGGCATCAGAGGAAGTCCATCTCCTCAGGGCAACTAACACCCGACTGCAGTCAGAGTTGGTGGACTTGCGAAGAGAGATTGCCCTCTTAAGAGTGGATTTGGATCGGTCTAAAGCATCGGAGTCGCAACGCGTGCCGGTAGAGTCTGTTGCCGTAGACGACATAGTACGCACTGTTATGGTGGAAGTGGGTGCTATGGTCTCTACGAGGCTAGAAGCCTTTAAGGATCGTCTGCCGCCAGAGAAAAGTATGCGACCTCCGCTAGCAACGGACAAGCGTAAGTCTAGCCCCAAACAAGCGGAAGTGGAGCCTGTTGCGACTACCTTGATGGCGCAGGCTAATCCAGCACCAAAGGCGCAGAAAGCCAAGGGGAAGAAAGCTCCGACGAAAAGTGCTTCAAAACCGACCGCACCCGTGGAGCCTCGGCCTCTGCCTCCAGCCCCAACTAACATGTCCGAGGGTTGGACCGTCGTGGTCCGAAAGGGAGCAAAGAAGACGTCTGCTCCAAAGGTGCAACTAGCATCGCAGACCGCGAAGGTTAAAGCGCAAAAGAAGCCAAAGTTGCGTAGTCCTCGGTCGCAGGTAGTGACCATCAAGCTGCAGCCAGCCGTCGCCGATAAGTTGACGTACAGCGATGTCCTTACCCAGGTCAAGCAAAATATAAAATTGGAAGACCTGGGTATAAATGATTTAAGATTTCGCGTCGCTAGTACTGGGGCCAGAATGTTAGAGTTACCTGGAACCAATACGAGCGAAAAGGCGGATGCGTTGGCCGAAAGGCTGCGGGGTGTCCTTAACCCCGAAGAAGTGCGGGTGTGGAGGCCAGTGAAGTGCGCGGAGCTGAGGGTGTGTGCCCTCGACGACTCTGCTACTGCCGAGGACGTCGTTGCTGCAATCAGTCGGGTCGGTGGCTGTAGTGCAGCCAACATAAAAGTCGGAGAGATCCAACAAGACTGGGCAGGTCTTGGGTCAGTCTGGGTACGCTGCCCCATCGGAGCTGCGCAGAAATTGAGCGGGACGAGACTCCTTGTGGGGTTCGTTTCAGCTAGGGTAAGGCTATTGCCATCCCGAATTCAACGCTGTTTCCGATGCCATGGAGTGGGTCACGTGGCAGCGATGTGCTGTAGTCAAGTCGACCGGAGCAATCAATGCTTTCAGTGTGGACAACCAGGCCATCAACAGCGGACATGCTCGGCTGCAACACATTGTCCGGTGTGCGAGGCGGTGCAGAAGCCCTCTAACCACAAAGCGGGCAGTGCTGTCTGCGCGAAAGTTAGTGCCGTCATTAAAAAGAGAGGTAGAAGAGTGCCGACAACAATATCGGCCAGCTCTAAGGTACCAGCTGGACGTGAGGAGGTGCAACACATGGAAACCAAATAATGGCTCTCCATGTGTTGCAGGCGAACATCAACCACTGTGCCAGAGCCCAAGACTTATTGGTCCAAAGCCTGGCGCAGCGGTCTATTCAGGTGGCGGTTGTTGCGGAGCCATACAGCGTGCCTGCGCGGGATAACTGGGTCGCGGACAACACCGGGGTGGTGACTATAATCACCCAGGTAGCTGCGGGCTCTCCGCCTTTCTCACGAGTCGAGAGGGGTGCGGGATGCGTCGCGGCACTTGTCGGTGACCTAGTTGTCGTTGGTGTTTACTTTTCCCCTAATGGAATCCTCGCAGAGTTCCAAGAGTTTCTCCTTCGATTGGGGGAAATGGTAGAACGGCATCGCCCGGCGGGGGTGTTAGTTGCCGGCGATCTCAACGCCAAATCCAGCGTATGGGGCTCCGCAACGACGGATGCGCGTGGTGTGACACTGTCGGAGTGGGTTATTGCCACCGGTTTGTCTGTCCTCAATCGGGGGACGACGAACACGTGTGTGCGAAGGCTGGGCGGGTCCGTCGTGGACGTAACGTTTGCGACCCCGGCCCTAGCGCGTCGTGTTCGGGGTTGGCGAGTGCTGGATGATGTGGAGACTCTCTCGGACCACCTCTACATCCAATACGAGATCTCCACACATGCGGCGGCGCCGCCAGCCCCCAGTCCAACCTCGCGAGAGTACGGACCGCGGTGGCAATTGGGTCGTCTCGACAGACAACTGCTGGAGGAAGCAGCGATAGTGGAATCCTGGCTGCCCCAGAGCTTGGCGTCTGCAGAAGACGCCGCCACCTGGGTGCAGGGGGCGATGACGCGTATCTGTGACGCGTCAATGCCCCGTTCCGGGCGTCGCCCTCAGCGGCGACAAGTGTACTGGTGGTCGTGGGAGATCGCACAACTGCGTAACACCTGCGTTGGTGCGAGACGCCAGTACAGCCACTATCGCAGACGGGTACAGAAGGTGCAGGAGGAGGAAGACCGACTGTACCAGGTCTATGTCGAGGCGAGGACGCAGCTGCAGGAGGCAATCGGTCGTGAGAAGAGCGAGTCGCACGATCGAATGATTGCGGGGATAGACCAAGACCCGTACGGGACGCCTTACCGGATGGTGATCGGTAGGCTACGGGCTTGGGCTCCACCACTGACGCAGACGCTCCGACCGGATATTCTCCGAGGGGTGCTGTCGTCGCTATTCCCGCAGCGGGCCAACTTTTCACCACCTTCTATGGCCCGCCCTGCAGCGTGAGAGGAGGAGGACAGTGTCGCACCACCGGTGGAGGAGGAGGAGCTCGAAGAAGCTATTCGCCGATCTCGGCACAAGAGCACCGCCCCTGGCCTGGATGGCATCCCCGGCCGGGCGCTAACTCTGGCCCTGAACACCATGGGGCCCAGAGTGCGAGGGCTATTCACTGCCTGTCTGGCTCAAGCCATAATTCCACAGCGGTGGAAGACAGGCAGGTTAGTCCTCATTAAGAAGGAGGGGCGTCCGGCGGATTCAGCCTCCGCCTATAGGCCTATCGTGCTCTTGAGCGAGATCGCCAAGCTCTTCGAGCGAGTTGTAGCGAGGAGGCTACAACGCCACTTGGAGGGGACAGGTCCGGACCTCTCGGACCTGCAGTATGGCTTCCGCAGTGGGCGTTCGACGGTGGATGCCATACTCGAGGTGAAGTCCCATGCGCAGGATGCGGTTGCTCGGGGTGACGGGATTTTGGCGGTGTCTTTAGACATCGCCAACGCCTTTAACTCCCTCCCCTGGCCCTGCATTAAGGAGGCACTTTTATACCACCGTGTGCCTCCATACCTGTGCCGTGTCATCGGGGCTTACCTGTCCGGGAGGTCCGTGATGTTTCCCGCTCCTGGTGGAGGATGGGAGGAGTACGGAGTGTCGTCCGGTGTTCCACAAGGATCGGTACTGGGACCCATCCTCTGGAACATCGGGTACGACTGGGTGTTGCGGGGCAGCAACTTGGAGGGGATAAAGGTCCTCTGCTACGCTGATGACACGCTGGTCTTGGCGCAACAGAGGACCTACCGGGAGGCGGCGGTCCTCGCGACGGCCGGGGTGGCCGATGTTGTCGGCCGCATCAGGCGGCTTGGTTTGGAGGTTGCCCTGAACAAGTCCGAGGCATTATACTTCCATGCTCCTCGAAAGGGCCCACCACCAGATGCCCATATCGTCGTCGGTGGCGTCACGATAGACGTTAAAAGGAGCATGAAGTACCTCGGACTTGTTCTGGACGGTCGGTGGAGTTTCCGGGGCCACTTTTCATCTTTGGCCCCGAAACTGTTGAAGACGGCGGCGGCCTTGGCGCGCCTCTTGCCCAATGTAGATGGGCCGAGCGCCTCGAGCCGTCGGCTGTACACCGGAGTGGTCAGGTCGATGGCCCTCTACGGTGCCCCCGTATGGGCGGACGCCCTGGACCGGCACAACGTCACTCTGCTGCGACGGGCGCAGAGGGTGATGGCCATCCGGGCGATACGGGGGTATCGGACCATCTCCGGTGAGGTGGCGTGCGTGCTGGCCGGAGTCATGCCGTGGGACCTGGACGCGACTGCTCTGGCGTCGGTCTATTGCCGGCGTCGGGGCCTCGTGTCCGGGGCAGCGGCAAGGTCAGCACCACAAGAGGAGGCGCGGGTTGCCGCATTGGAGGTGTGGGAGTCCCGGCTGGCAACACCAACCGCCGGCCGGAGGACGATCGAGGCTGTTCGTCCAGTCTTCCGCCAGTGGTTAGCGAGGCGTCACGGCGTCCTAACCTTCCGCACCACGCAGGTGCTCACGGGGCATGGTTGCTTCGGGGGTTACCTGTGTCGGATCGCTGGGAGGGCGCCCGATGCCCGCTGCCACCACTGCGACGACTGCCTCGACGAGACGGCCCAGCACACGCTGGAGGTGTGCCCAGCCTGGGCGTCTCAACGTCGCGCTCTGCGTGACGTCATTGGGGACGACCTCTCCCTGCCGGCCGTGGTCAAGGCCATGGCCGGTAGCGAGACGTCGTGGGACGCGGTCTCGTCCTTCTGCGAGGCAGTGGTGCTCGAGAAGGAGGCGGCGGAACGTGCGAGGGAGGCATCAGCCGAACTCGCTATCCGTCGCAAAAGACCGGGTCGCCGGAGGGCGGCACACGACCGCCGCCTTCCGCCCTAATGAGCCGGAGGGCGGTCAGCTTGGGGAAGCTGATCGCCTACTAACCTGGCCCGAGTAGGCGCGCGCAGGTTGCTCCCGCGCGCTACTCCGAGAAGGCCGTCGAGGGTGACCACACCACCCTTGACTCCGCGACGTGCCGACAGGCTCCCGCCGCCGCGCTTTACGGAAGACTCTAGTTCCCGTGTCGTGCGGCCAAAAAGGCGGTTGAGGAGGAGCACCGTGAGGTTTTAGTGGGTATTCGGACGGCCTACATCTGCCAGTCCGCGAGTCCCACATAACCCGCGCTCGAGTCCCCACTCGGCCGGGTATCCGTAATCGGATTTCCTCACGTTAAAAAAAAAAAAAAAAAAAAAAAAAAAAAAAAAAGGTTAGGTTAGGTTAGGTTAGGTTAGGTTAGGTTAGGTTAGGTTAGGTTAGGTTAGGTTAGGTTAGGTTAGGTTAGGTTAGGTTAGGTTAGGTTTTTTTTTTTTTTTTTTTTTTGTTTTTTTTAATTAAACTGGCAACCTCTGACATTATCAGAGCCCTTGTTCATCAATTTTTGATTATTTGTATGTCTTTTTGATATTATTTTTATTTAAAATTACTTTATTCTGTGACTTAATAATTTCTGATCTTGTTACACGTTAAACTATTTTTTTTTTTTTTTTTTGTATAACTGATATTTTTATGTTGGTTACTATTTTATATTAATGTCTTTATATACTACCCTGAGTATTATTATTTATATATTATTATCTTTTTATATTACTTATTTATATTTAGGTTTTTATATATTTCGAGATTGATATTCTGAGGTTTAATACGTTTGGCTGAAGTTAATTAATCTAGTGTTTTTTACCGCTCAGGTGTATAATTGCAGGGAATGTGCTGATCTGGCTTCCGGGTATTATGGTAAGTTCCACTTTAAACACGTGCCTACAGTGTCCCAGAATGGTACAGTTGCCCATTCTGGTCTGGAACAGTTGTTTTATTTTCCGGGTTTCATGTTTTGCACGGAAGTGGAAGCTATTTTGAAATTGACTTGCCTTTGGAGGCCCACACCGTCGTTTCGCATATGACCTGAATTTGTGCCGTGTGCTGTGCTCATCAAATTCAGGCGCGTATGTTCCACCAGATGTGTGCTCCCATGTGCAGAGTTGATTTTCGACTGTTCCGGCGCCTGAAAGCTGACTGCTTATACCTTCTGTTGGCCTCATGCGTGTTTTGCCTAAAATTCCTACTCCCATTTCAGCAATACGCTACAGTCGAGCGCGCTATTGTGTCCCATCGCTTTCGTACCGGACAGACCTCACTGAAGGCGTTGTGGTCTGTGCGGTCAATCTTAGCCCTAATGCAGTTTTGGCACGTAGGGGTAACATTGACCGCCAGTACTTCGCACTTTGCCCTCAAGTGAGGGCCCCCACAGTGGCTGCAGACGTCCGCCTCCTCAGTGCAGTATCTCCTCGAGCAACTATATACCAAACACCTAGAGCACTGCACTATGCGCGAAAGGTCCAATACCTTGACCCTCTGCAGATCCACTCGTAGAGCTCCTAGTTCTGTCGCTCTTCTCCATATAATGGGGGAGACCGACAGCACTAGATGACTCGTGTGGGGGTTCCGAGCTTTCTTTCGGAACTTTACTTCGATCCTGTCGTCCTCCCTGTCGAGACCGTCAAACACTTCCCCGTTCTGATTTTTCAGCGCTCTGAGCACCTCCTCGTCAGAGTTGATGCTCAGGAGATCTCTGAGGACAATCATTGGGTCGCGATTTTTGACGTCCTCGACACGGAGGCGATTGGATTCGAGTCGCTCTCTGATCTTGTTCCTGTCCTCCAGCGTCTGGCATCCAAGGATGACTTTTTGGTCCTTTGCCTTACGGACCTTCTCCACCTTGATCCACCCCTCCTTCGCGTCCACCGCTTTGCGCACTCGCTCCAGTACTTCCTCCCCCGTCTCCAGATCATCTTCCGAGGAGATGATGATGGAGTGCAGGGCAGGTTGCACCGGTTTGGGCCTGGGCGCATGCGTGGTGACGCTCGCGTAGGTAGGGGATGGGTTTACGCGCGTGGCGGGGTTTTTATCTAGCGCTTGTTTCAGCTCTTGTATCTGCAGTGTGTTTTCGGCCAACAGCCTCGAGTGCTCCTCAAGCTTTTGAGAGAGTTCCCCCCGGTCCTCACGGCACTCGGGCTGTTTTTTAGGCGCCTCATCACTTATGAGCTCGCCCTCAAGCTCCTTAACCAGGGCGTATAGTCGCTCTAGGGCTTTAGTGACACCGGCCTTTATGTCACTTTTCAGGTTGCGGGAGTTTTTTAAGTGAATTATAGCGCTTGTAAGGCAGGCTTTTGCCTCCGAGGTTCTGCTCTGGTAGGTCTTTTCGATCTCAGGGCTGAACTCCAGCCTGGTCCTCCCGAGATCGAGGTTTGTTGGCCGAGTTGAACCTGCGGCTGCTGTTGACGCTACTGGGCTTCTCTGAGGCATGTTTTTCCTCAGCACTTTATTTTGGTAAGTCGGTGAGGCTGGCTTTGCTGCTGGGCTTCGTAACATGTTAAGAGGTGCGCGTCAATGTATAAGAGATTGCTGACTGGATATGTACAGGTATCCAGCCCACAGTTTATATTTATTTGTGTATATTTATATAACGTTTAGTAACGATTTTGCCTGGAGTAACCGAAGGAAAGAGAAGAGTATATAAAGAGGGTGAGAGGAACCAAAAGATTTTTACCAAAAATCTGAATTTCCCCTCTAGGCCTACCGTGTCAATTAATAAGATGAGAATAAATATAAATTTAAAGATATATATATGTAAAGAAGATAATTACTCCTGCAATATTGTTACGTTTAAAATTTAATAAGAAAATTGAGTTAAAATAAAATAGTTAATAATTTAAATTAGAGTAAAATTATATATTGAATAAAACAAATAAGAGTAAAATTAAAATAACAGAAATTGGAATAATTTAAAATAGAATGAATTGAAAATAAAGGTCAAATTTAAATTTATAATTATTAATTCAGATTAAAACTAACAAGTCAGTGGTGTAGAGAGCCACTAACAGTCTTTATGTATATTGTATATTTAATTATCTATTTTTCCAGACGTTTCTTCGTCAAAGCTAGATAAATTTCTTTAAAAATTTGTTCAAATGTTAAGAATTTTTGTCAAGGTCAAGCAGATTTTACCTGCCTGGCGAATAAAGGGTGTGGTGGGAGGGCCTTTTTTTCAGTTTCTCGTGCTCCGATTTGCACGAAATCGGTGTCAAACGATCGGGCTTCGCGATGCCTACGAAACTGTGAAGAATTGAAAACTGAGGGGGAGGGGGGTGAGTATAAGAATTTAGAAAAATTGAATTTTTCAGTGATTTTCGCGTGTAAAAGGCGCGAAAATATGTCAAAAAATTTTGAAAAAAAATTTAGGAAGGTACGGCGCGGAGGGACCTACGCAACGATACCAATAACTCCTCAATCAAAGTGAGGTAAGTCTGTTTAAAAAATTTTTAAAGTGCTATAAGTCAAAATTTTCAGACTGAATTTTCAGGTGTCCAAATGTTTGTAAATAGGTTTAGTTTAATATTTATAATGTCAATTAGGTCAAATTTATTATGTAAAAAAGTTTCAGCCTGATATAAGATGTTTTGAAAAATTCAATTTGTATGAAGAATATTCTAAGTCTCTCGAGCTTAGGTGGATTTCGTATTTATATGAGACTATATGAAAAAGGTATTTTTGAATTTTTTCAGTTTCTCGTGCTCCGATTTCACGAAATCGGTGTCAAACGATCGGGCTTCGCGATGCCTACGAAACTGTGAAGAATTGAAAACTGAGGGGGAGGGGGGTGAGTATAAGAATTTAGAAAAATTGAATTTTTCAGTGATTTTCGCGTGTAAAAGGCGCGAAAATATGTCAAAAAATTTTGAAAAAAAATTTAGGAAGGTACGGCGCGGAGGGACCTACGCAACGATACCAATAACTCCTCAATCAAAGTGAGGTAAGTCTGTTTAAAAAAAATTTAAAGTGCTATAAGTCAAAATTTTCAGACTGAATTTTCAGGTGTCCAAATGTTTGTAAATAGGTTTAGTTTAATATTTATAATGTCAATTAGGTGAAATTTATTATGTAAAAAAGTTTCAGCCTGATATAAGATGTTTTGAAAAATTCAATTTGTATGAAGAATATTTTAAGTCTCTCGAGCTTAGGTGGATTTCGTATTTATATGAGACTATATGAAAAAGGTATTTTTGAATTTTTTCAGTTTCTCGTGCTCCGATTTGCACGAAATCGGTGTCAAACGATCGGGCTTCGCGATGCCTACGAAACTGTGAAGAATTGAAAACTGAGGGGGAGGGGGGTGAGTATAAGAATTTAGAAAAATTGAATTTTTCAGTGATTTTCGCGTGTAAAAGGCGCGAAAATATGTCAAAAAATTTTGAAAAAAAATTTAGGAAGGTACGGCGCGGAGGGACCTACGCAACGATACCAATAACTCCTCAATCAAAGTGAGGTAAGTCTGTTTAAAAAAAAATTTTTAAAATGCTATAAGTCAAAATTTTCAGACTGAATTTCAGGTGTCCAAATGTTTGTAAATAGGTTTAGTTTAATATTTATAATGTCAATTAGGTGAAATTTATTATGTAAAAAAGTTTCAGCCTGATATAAGATGTTTTGAAAAATTCAATTTGTATGGGTTAGGTTAGGTTAGGTTAGGTTAGGTTAGGTTAGGTTAGGTTAGGTTAGGTTAGGTTAGGTTAGGTTAGGTTAGGTTAGGTTAGGTTAGGTTAGGTTAGGTTAGGTTAGGTTAGGTTAGGTTAGGTTAGGTTAGGTTAGGTTAGGTTAGGTTAGGTTAGGTTAGGTTAGGTTAGGTTTTTTTTTTTTTTTTTTTTTTTTTTTTTTCGAATAAAACAACATCCACGGGCTCGTATTGCCCGTGCCTTTTTTTAGTTACTTTATTTATGTTTATCATATAGGCTACTTTACTTCGTCGAGACTTATCTTACTTAACTTACATACTAAGGTGAGAACCAACTGACTTTATTTTTTTTTTTTTTTTTTTTTTTTTTTTTTTTTTTTTTTCTTGTGCGTTAGTAGGATGTGTTTTGTTAGTATATATTACATTCTAGCTTATATTGTAATTTACATATTCTTAGATTAATATAATTTGTAGATTGAGTTACATATTATATATTAATATCGAATGGTTTAATTCTTTAATTTTTTTTTTTTTTTTTTTTTTTTTTTTTTTTTTTTTTTTTTTTTTTTTTTTTTTTTTTTTTTTTTTTTTTTTTTTTTTTTTATATTTTTTTTTTTTTTACACCTTATATTTTAGTTACATACTATTAAGTTTACGTTTGTTACAATTTTATGACATTTCATTTCTTTATAACTATTTTATGTTGTTTTCCAAAAATGAGTACCAAAGATGACCGGTTTATTTACTCAAGTTTTCCGATAATTTTCTCTATGACAGACTCATCCCGCTCTGCGAACGCATTTTTGAGGCTGTGCTCCATTATTTTCCTCGCAGATACCCCCATCGCTCGGCTGATGAAATTGCCGATAGCGTCACCACCGTCGTCGGAGTAATAGACACAGGTGTTGGTGTGTCTGGTTACTGCTACGACCGCATGAGGAATACTCTCGTGTATGCGAATCCTCGCGCTTCTGTCTCTGACGATGATGACGTGTTCGTACGTTTGACCTTGCGCCTCGTGGATGGTCATGACGCGCGATTGGGCTCCGGAACCATATCCCTGATCCATCAGCAGTCTCTTCTCCTCCTGCGTATGGACCAGGTATAGGGTACCTTCACCGTCCTTTGGTATATGCGCGCCGGTGTACCTTCCTTGTTTGAGGGAGCGGACGATGGGATTTGAGGAGTAGATGCTCTTGTATACTGTTGCGACAGCAAAAGCGACGTCCATGGGGTTTCGGTGCGTGCACGACAGTTCCCTTGTGATGTTAGTTGTCAGGCTTGGTCGGCAGTACCTTAGCTCGAAAAGGTTATTCCTGTCGATGTAAGGCAGCTGATTTTCGTCGCCAATGAGGGTGACCTGTTCTTATCCTGATAGTCTGGCCGCCATTACGATAGCTCCGAAATGGTTCATAAGAGCTTCATCCACCGTTAATCGGCTTATTTTGCTGCCCTTTCGGAAACCATTGACTAAGATTGAAGCCATTGTTCGCACCTTGCTCCCCGCAGCTTCTCCGAAGCGGTGCGTTAGCTTCTCTCTTAGATCTTTGGCGGCCTCGACTGTGGTGGTTGCCACTACTTCTCCTTCCTCATTGAAGTGCCTGACTATGTGGGTTGTCTTTCCGCAACCTGGAACCCCATTTATCCATTCGAGCTTTGGTAGTGCCCAGTTATCGAGAGTCGCGCCGGTCTCCCGACTGACCGAGATGGTTTGTGCCATCTCCAGTATCCGGTCGTCCAGCATCACTCTCGTGCACTTTGCCACTACCACTATAGGGTCACTCTCCGGTGTTTTAAATTTTGGTGGCTGGTCTCCTCGCTCCTCAGTTTCGATCAGTCCAACAAAGCCTTTGGTGTTATTATATGCTGCCATGTACTCTCCCGACATTCTCCCTTGTATAACTTGGGAGCGGTCGTTGTCGTAAATAGCAGCATCGCCTTCATCTAGTTCCACCTCCAGTAGCTTTTTATTGCCCCTCCGGTAGGTCTGCATGATCTTCTTGCACATGGCCAGGTTTACCTCTCGGGTCGCCTTGGTGATGGCCAGGAACTCGATGTAAGCGTTTGTGGCGTGTTCTCGTGGGTTGTTGGCTGGTATGAGTTCGGGTGTCAGTATTTTTGCTCCTCCGGGTCTTGTTAGGCCTCCGCGGTTTCTTTCCTGGGCTTGTGGTTTCCCGGTCCCAAAGAAGGTTTTGACCGCCTTCTCCTGCCTTTCTGTTTCGCCCGATGAGGATGGACTCATTTGAGGACGAGGTATGCTGGTTTTTGGGGTGAGCGCTCTTAGGACGGTCGTCGCTAATGCCATCGCTTGAGTGTTCTTGGGTGTTGTTGATTTCAGGAAGACTGGGGCTACTTTTTGGTCTGCTAGCTTTTGCTGAAGTGCCTCGGAACCGCTTAACCGGGGTATAGTGGTGTTGGTCCCTTCGGGGGGGGGATTTGGGTGGTTTCTGGCTTTCAAGAAGCTCAGATTCTCCCCTCTGTCTTCGTAGACAATGATGTCGTGCCGAAGAGAGGCCTTGAGGTAGCCGTGATAGTCTGCTACTCCTCCCTTATCTGGACCTAGCTTCGTCACATCCACGCTGATTATCCTTGGGGTACCTCCACTTGTCTCTTCTCCCACTCTCAGGAACAACGAGTTCACTTGTGCAAATGGTGACTTTCCCTCCCATTCAAAAACTGCTATCGCTTTGTCTCGCATTCGCAGTAGTCGGTAGGGGGGGTCGTCTCCTGTGCACACAGTTAGAGCACTGATTTTATTGCTCTTGATTCTCGTTGAATTAGTATTTCCTTTGAGTAGAAGTGCGAGACCCGGTGATACTTCGAGCTGTCCCGGTTCCTCACTGCGGCAAAAGCAAATTCCGAGCCGTTCCTCTATGTCACTCATAAAGAGGGCTATGTTCCTTACTTTCAGTCCTGCCGCCCCGTGGGCGGCTCTGTCGTCTATGATTTGTGTAAAGTTACTTTTGGTGGGTTGTATTGGTGGAGTTGGTTGGGGCCCTCTTCTGAGTAACAATGGTAGGTTCTTGGACACGGCTCGGACCTTCTGCCCTATCGATCTCCAGACTCCTTGTGATGTTACTGCAGAGGGATTTGGTGTAGATTCGGATAGTGTTGATGTTTGCGGAGCTGATATAGTGGGTGTCGGTGTGTGTTGAAATTGTTGAGTTGTTATTTGTGGCGGTGGTATTGGGGATTGTTGTGGTGGCGGGGGTGTTGATGGTGGTGCTTGTGTCTGTCCTTGTGGGGCTTGTGGTGAGGCGGACGAGCTGTTTCCTTTGGCGACCTTTGCAGCAACGCTTCTTGCGAAAGTGAGAAAGGAGATCTGGTGGCTTCATTTTCCATGAGGGCGTGGAGAACCTGCTGGTTTAGCTGAAGTCTTAGAAGACATTCCAGCGTCATTCTTTCGAAGCCAAATCTCGGGCATTCCAGGATTACATGGAGTGCCGTTTCCTCACATACGGGGTCGCAGATGCACGAGGGACTGTCTTTCAGATGGAATCTATTCAGGTAGGCCGCGAATCCTCCGTGGCCGGTCAGTACCTGGGTGTCAGGAGGCGTGAAGTATTTCTTCCTTTCCAGGTTGTACGCCTCTTTTATGCTTGGTAGGAAGATTTTGGTAACTGACCCGGTCTGGGAGTTGTCGTACCTGGCCTGCCACTTGTTGACTGAGTCCTCGCGCAGACGTCTCCTGACATATGATATGGGTACCTTATCATAGTCTGGTGCCGTCTTTTTAGTCGTTGCTGCTTTTTTCGCCAATTCGTCCGCTCTTTCGTTGCCTGGTGTTCCAACGTGGGCTCTCAACCAGAAGAAACGCACGTTCCTGCCTTCCTCTTCGGTTTGTTGTATGCATTTTTTCATTTCCAGGGCCAAGGGGTGAGTCACCGAAGGGGCTCTCAGAAGGTCTAGCGAAGATCTTGAGGTCGCTTAGGATGTTGATTGAGCTCTGCTTCGATTTCATCGCCATCTTTATGGCCCTGTATAGTGCATACATTTCCGCTTGGAAGACGGTGTTGTGCGGCTCTAGGCGAAATGTGGAGTACCTTTTTTCCCTGCCCTGGTCCCACCACGATAAGGCAGCACCTACTTTTCCTTCAATTTTGCTGCCATCGGTAAATATTAGGGACCGGCTATGCGATGTTCGTCAATGGATGTTGGGTCAAGGTTCTCCAAGCGCACATACTCTGTTGTTTTGAGTTGCGATGGGTGGGGGTTCTGTTGTGGCCCCAGTCTGCGCTCTATTTCGCGTCCTGGTGGTAAGAGATCCACGCTGTGGCCTTTTTGAACTTGTACATGCTAGCTGTTTCTTGGATCCGAAGGTCTAGTGGGAGAAGGCCCGAGAGGACTAGTGCCGACGTCAGAGATACCGTTCTGTACGCTTTGCAGATTTTTTGGGCGAAGCCTCTTTGCAGCGAGTCTAGTTGATTTCTTATCTTCAACTTCTCGGCTGCTGAGGACCATGCACTTGCCGCGTAAAGAACGATGGGCTCTATCATCGCCACGTATATGGTTCTGATGATCTCTCCGTTAAGACCCCAGGTGACCCTCGCGGCGCATGCTAACTGCTTGTATATGTCCGCTGCTTTTCTGCAGACTGCAGACACGTGCTCGTTGAAGGTCAGTTTGGAGTCCACTATGAGTCCCAGCAGTTTGATCTGTGATACAAGGTTCAGCTGAGTGCCGGACATATGTATTACCGGGGTTTCAAACTTAAGCTTCTTGGTCAGTAGCATTGCATTGGTTTTATGCGCTGCGAAGCGTAGTTTGTTTTCCGAACCCCACTTCTGAACGGCGTCCAAGGTGTTTTCAGCTGACCTTTCCAACTCGCTGGTGTGATGACTTGAAAATATAAGAACCACGTCGTCCGCGTAGGCCTGACAGTATACTCCCAGGGTTTCCATCTTGCGCAAGAGTGAATCAAGGATTAGGTTCCAGAAGGTCGGCCCTCCGATAGATCCTTGTACGCAGCCCTTCGTGGTTTCCTTCTCACTTGTAGCCCTTGCGTAGTTGACTGTAACTCTTCGGTCTTGCAGATATGATATCACTAGTTTGTACAAGTTCTTTGGACAGTGTTTTCGCGCCAGTTGGTGTTTGATTGCCGGCCACCATGCGTTGTCGAAGGCGCCCTCTATGTCCAGTGAGATCATCAGTACAATCTTTTTTTGTTTGATCTCGTTTTTGATGTGATTTAAAAGGTCATAGAGAGCGTCCTCGGTCCCTTTCTGTGGCATAAAACCGTACTGGCTGGTGTGGAGAGTTGGTAGGAGGTGCCATTGCAGTCTACCCATCATGAGTTTTTCTAACGTCTTTCCCAAGATCGATAGAAGTCCTATGGGGCGATAAGACTTTGGGTTAGTGTAGTCTTCCTTACCTGGTTTGCGGAGGATGCAAACGTGGGCAATTTTCCATTGCTTGGGGAAGTACGACAGCGTCAGGCATTTGTTCGCCAGTGCCATGAATACCTCCCTGTCGCAATTTATTGCCGCGTTGCATATGTCGGATGTCAGACCGTCAGGACCCGGTGCCTTCTTCGGATTTTGGCTGGAAAGTACCATTTCCAATTCCGGGTCTGTAAAGGGAGGGTCGTCTTCCGACAGTTCTTCTGTCTCCGCTGGGGTTCTGCCATCGGTTAGTTGTCGGACACGCTTTTGAAGTTCGGTATCAGTGTCAACACAGTCGTCCGGGTAAAAGGTTTTTGCTAAGAGATCGGCCGACTGTTCAGGCGATAATGTTTCGCCCGCTGTCCCTCTTAAAAGCATGTCCTCTTGTCTTTTCGACGTGTTCCTGACAACTCTATTGACACTGTCCCAGACGCTTTCGCGGTCCTGCGACGTGCAGAACTCCTTCCAGCTCTGCGTGGCTGCCTCGGTCGCTCTTTGTTGGTATAAGGTTTTAGCCAGTACGTATTGGTCGATCGTGAATTGCCTTCTACAGGGTGCAGCGTTTCTTATCCGGCGTTTCTTCCGTAGCACGTCCCTTTGCAGGTGGTTTAACGTGGTTGACCACCAGGGCGGCCTTGGGTCGCCTTTCCACGCTTTCGTCTTTGGTATCGCGCTTTTACACGCTCCGTGGATGATGGATGTGTAGATGTTCAACACCTCATCAAGTTCCTCCGGCTTCGAGACATTCGAGATTCGGTCTCTGGAGATGTTGTGTTTGGCAAGTGCGGCCCTGAAGTTGGTGGTGAAGTCCGACCATTTTGCCTTCTTCGTGTTGTATATGCGCGTAGAGATTGGCTTTAATGATTCCAGTGGTCTCTCTAGGCGCAGTGCGAAGGTTATGGCGTTGTGGTCTGATGTTATCAGACTTCTTTCCACTTTCCAGTTCTCCGTTCTGCCAAGTAGAGATTGACTCGTTAGAGTCACGTCCACACAACTCTTAAACAGTTTTCCTCCTCTGTATGTCTCAAAAGTTGGCGTGTGACCTGTGTTTATTATGTGGAGGCCCATTTCTGTTGCGAAAGCGTGGTACTCTTCTCCGCGGTGATTTTCGGAGACGCTGCCCCACCAGTGGCTCCAGGCGTTCACGTCCCCTGCCACGATGATGTTGTTAGTCGGGATTTTGTCGGTGGCGACCTTTATTTGTTTAAATATGGGTGCATGTCTTCGTCGCACTCTAGGTAGACGGACAGAATTCCTAGCAACAGGTTTCCAGCTTGAAGGTGGATAGCGGCCACATTTTCGGTTACAATCTGCGGGTCGTGAATAATCCGCAGGTTACTCCCGAAGATTATAATAGCCGCCTTTACTGGTTTGTTTCGGTTAAGAGTGCACTGGATGGTGGTTGTGCCTGGGTGTTGTTTCAATGTGCCTGTCCTGCCTACGTACGGCTCTTGGACGAGTGCTACTGAAATTCCTCTCTCTTTAGCCGTCTTCATCAGTTCCACTGTTGCTAGTTTTGAGCGTTGAAGATTGATTTGGATGAGTTTGATCACGCTCGTCGTTCCTTCTTTACCTTTGAGTTCGACGTGTGTGTGAGGGTTTTCGGTGCCTTTAGCAGTATTGGACCCTCGTTCGTGCTATCGAGTCCCACCTTTGTCTTTCTGGGCACTCTGCGCTATACGCGGTGTGTGCTGTGTTGTCCCTTTTGGTTCTGCAGCAGTTCGTACAGCGCGGGGGTTCTGACTTTTGTCTCTGGGCACAGTCCTTTCCTGTGTGTTCACCTCCGCAGAAACTGCAGGTATCTTTTTCAGCTCTGCAGAGGGTTTTGGTGTGCCCGAAGCCTAGGCATTTGACACATTGTACTAGTGGAGACTGGTCTTCCACCGCGCAACGGCCAAAACCTATGTAAATTTTCCCCGCTTCTGTTAACCGCTTCCATACAGTGGGGGATAACTCTAAGACCGGGTGGCACTCATGTGGGTTACGGGCTCGCTTCCTGTAGCGAACCCTCATTCTCAGGTCTGCTTCACTTAGTTCCTGCAGAAGATGTTTGTTCTGGGACTTTGTGAAGTCCACAATTTCGTCATTTGTGAAGCAGTTGAGTACTCCCCTTACACAAACGAGAGGGTCCTGATTTGTTGTTTCTTTTACTGCTAAATCCTTATGTTTTTTTGACCTGACTTTTCACTAGGTTCATATCCTCTTTAGTGGGGCATCTCAAGACCACCTTCTGGTCCCTGGCTTTCGCACCCGATCAACCTTCGCTCCGGTCTTCTTTAAGTCTAGGGCGTCCCTGATCTTGGTGATGACGTTCTCGCTAGTCTCCTCAGGGAGCTTCGACGAGATGATCAGGGTGTGGTTCGGGTGCGGCTGTTTTGGTTTGGCGGCGACCTGTGCGAACGTGTGTGGTCCTGCCGGGGGTTTTTCGCTCATCGTCAGCTCTGTAACGCCCTTCTTTATAGTGGCCAGGGTCTGTTTCACCTCCTGGACTGCCAGCTCTGTGTCGAGTGACGGCCTAGGGGGCGAGGTGTTTTTACGTTGGTATCTCTCATCGCCCTTACTTCGGAGGACACTATCTCCAGTTTTTCCGATAGATTTTTTAACTCTGGGGTCAGGTCAATTTGTGGTGGTGGAGGTGGTGGTGGAAGTGTTTGTGTTGTGTGTTCTGGGTGTTTTCGTGTCAGCTCCGCTATGGCTTCACTCCGCGTTCGCAGGTTCTCCGCGATTCGAGGGTCCTCTTTGGGGGGGGCATTGGTGTTTGAGACTGCTTTCTTGCGGTTTCGGAGACCAGGGACTGTGTTTTGTCTATGTCCCTACGCAGTGAGTCTAATCTGGTACCCAGGCTGTCCATCTGGGACTCCATTTTGGTCATCACTGTTTCCAGCGATTTCCATTTGGAGGACTCCGTCTCCGTTCCCTCCGCGCATTTGGACTCAATTATCCCCTTTATGCCCTTACTGATGGTATTCTGCATCTCTCGGATCTCCTTGATTTGTCTGAAGGGCTCCGTTGTTTCATAGCCCAGCCAGTTCCTGATTGACTGGGCCTCCTTCAGAGTGTCAGACACTTGTGATTTGGTGTTTTGCATCTCCGCGATCACCTTTTCCTGGAGAGACTGGAGGTGTTTTGTATGCGCTCTCTCGATGTGCACAAGTTCTTGTGCATGTCGTGAACGCTCTTTTTCCAGATTGCACTTGTGTCTGTTTCTGGAGTCCGAGAGGGAGAGGACCGTTTCGTAGAGACCCTGTAAGCTGTCGTGTGCTGTTATTTTTGCTTCTCGCTTCATATTTGTCGCTGATTCGAGAGCCTCTTTGCCTTTTCTAAGTAGAGTATTAGCTACCCCCGTTACCATGTCCATTTCTACCCCTGTCCCTCTGCAGGGGGTTGTGTAAAGGAGGCTGACCCTCCTACCCGTGCTTGAGGCGTTGGATGTTACTGAACATACAGACGACGTCTCCGCGTCCGAGTCAGATACGTATAGGTCAGTGTCGGGGGTGGGTTATTGCTATCTCCGCGACGTTGGGTGGTTTCTGCGGAGTTTCGGTGGTATGCGGTGGTGGGGTAGTTTTCGGCACAGATGTTGCGGCCTTTGTCAATACCTTTTGTCTGAGGGAAGATGCTCTGGGTGCCGTTTGGTCAGTCGTTTTTTTTGTCATTTTGGTAATGTCGCTTTTGGAAGACATTTGTTGGTGTCGCTGAATTTGCTTAAACTTATAGACTTATGATAGGTTAGTATTGTTGTGTATGTTCTAAGTTAGTTTTTATTATTATTCTTAATTTAATTATTATTCTAATTTATTTATTTATTTTTTTTTTTTTTTTTTTTTTTTTTTTTTTTTTTTTTTTTTTTTTTTTTTTTTTTTTTTTTTTTTTTTTATTCAGTCAGTTGGGCTCACCTGTCGCTGGTGCTCTGCGATGATGTCCGTGGTGGCCGATGAAGTTGAGTACGCCGATTGTTGATGTTAGTGAGCACCCAATGATCTTTTTTTTTCGGTCCTTGGTGTCGTGTGGGCTCTTTCTAAGGATTCTTTTGTGCGGATTAATGCTACGTCGGTTTGGTTGGAATAGGTGTTGTAGATCTCGGTGTGCCCTTTCAAATGATACCTCACACGGGGGTGTTACTGTTTCCCGGTTCTGAGATAGAGCTTGCGGGGGTGAGGTAGTCGAGGGGGCCTTTTCGTAAATTCTGTCGGGGCCAGATGAAAGGTCTCGTTGTCCCTTTCCAATGATATGTCACTTGAGGGTGTTTGGGCTGTTGGTCACCGAGATAGGGCTCGCGGGGGTGAGGTCGAACAACCGGGTGGGGGGGGGCTTTGTTTTAAGGGGGGGGGGGGGGGGGGGGGGTGTTCCGTGGGACGGAGTTTGGCGGGGTCAAAAAATTTTTACCGAAGGGGATGAAATCCCAGGGGTAGGTTTGGGGGGTGAGATGGTAATTGACCGCGTGACGCTCTTTTAAATAAGCTCACACACGGGCTTAGGGGTTGTTTTAGTGATTTCCCTGTGGGGGGAGGGGGGGGTAGTTTTGGGGGTTTTAGGGAGGTTTTTCTACCAGTGTTTTTGGTAGTAGCTTGTCAGGGCGGTTATGACAAGCTGTCGCAGGGGGGTGTAGGGATGTGTAAAGGGTAGTTTGCTGTCGATCCTCACCTCGTGGGAGACTGGGTCGCTGGTGCGTGAAGTGGCGAGTCCTCAGCGGCTGCTGGTAGGGTGGTGGAGGCCGAGTTGTGGCAATTCGAATACACGCGGCTGTTAAGGTTATAAAAACCGCGTGCTCACCGCGTGTTTTAGAGGTTATTTGTAATAATGTTTTCTAACCTTATCTCCGCAAAATCTTCACTGATTTGGACGCAACAGTGTCGTTCGTTTGGTCTTCTTAACGCCGATCGATTTAATTATGTTGCGTCTTGTGTTCTGATGTTCTTCACACTATATCACTGAGCGAAAGTCCAGGTGGTGTATCTCCGGAACCCTTGGGTGTTTTTTCTCGCGCACATAAATCTTGTGGAGTCACACACTAACTACCGCACTGACCGAAAATTTGGGTGCTAGGCTCGAAATAACGTATTATTTGGAATTTTTAATACGGAGCCGATGTTGTTTCAATGGCATTTGAGCGTGTACTGGGTTTAGGTTAGGTAGGTTAGGTTAGGTTAGGTTAGGTTAGGTTAGGTTAGGTTAGGTTAGGTTAGGTTAGGTTAGGTTCCCAAGGGAGTTGCTGGTCCTCCTACTGGGCGCGTCCCCAGGTGGCGGATAGGGGAAACCACTCGCTCTTGCGGGCGAGTGGACCGGGAGTTATTCCCGGCGCGGACCAAAACCAGCGAGGCATGGGCGTGCCTTTAGTTCCATCGTTATGGACACGGCCTAGGGGAGCACACCCCGACAGAAAGCCAAAGCTGTGGATCAGCAAACCAAAAACATGTCGGCAAGTCAAATTCTTAATACCGCAGGGAGGGTACCAGCAATGGAGAATCCCTCCGTGCTACGGCACGCAAGCCCCACGAATCTGCGGGGGGGCAAAGGCTTACGATGTGTTGCGGTGAGGGGCCGAGAAGGGCGGAGAGTGTGTGGTGGCTGCGGAAGGCGGCGTCGAGGTGGGGCCCGAGAGGGGCGGAGTTTTGCAGTGGCCGAGCAGGGTGGAGTAGTCGTGGTGGCCCGAGGAGATTGGCAACGGTGGTGGTGCCCGATAAGGGCGTAGTTGAAGATAGCGTGCCTATTGGAGGTGATGCTGAGGCTTCTGAGCCTAAAAGAGGAGTTACTGCACTGAAGAGTGCCAAGGTGGTTCTCGAGCGGCTGGACCTATCGGAATGCGCATCCATCATAAGTGGAAGGTCCCGCTCGATGTCAACATCGTCACGGGGTCCGCTTCTGGGCGGCCTCAGAATCGGAGGCGGAGAGCTGCATCTCGATGAGATCGCAGACGGTCGAATGTGGAGGCAAGGAAGTATCGGAAGAGACCCAGAAGTAGAAACAGCAACTCTGGCTCTTCGGGGACTGAAGGAGACGAGGGACAGGCAAAAGTTAAGGCTACAGCGGTTAGGCGTCAAGAGCTTCGGCTTCATGCGGAGGAGGAAGTTGCCGCTATAGCAGAATCGGTGCAGAGGGCAAACTCCAGGCTCTCGGACACCCCAGGCTTAGTAAGACCGAAAATTGATGGCCCTTTGGTGCAAGACCTGCAGCACCAAGTTGCGCATAGCCTCTCTATAATTAATAAAGTGGCCAGCAGGTCCGGCAATCTTAAGGGCACTTTTACAAAGCCCTTAAGGAGGCCGCTGCCGCTATTATACGGCTGTAGAAATATTGCCAACAAGACGGCCAATGAGGAGGTGGCCAGTTACGTGCGACGAAACACCCGCCTAACTGAGGAGATCACAGAGTTTGCGAAAGGAAATGGTCTAATGAGGGCCGACCTAGAGCGTTCTGGAGCGTGAGGCGGGAAACCTGAGAGGAGGAGGACGTTGCTCGTTCAGTAATGGTGCAGGTAAGCACATTGCTGAACACGCGGCTGGCGGCGCTAGAGGATAGGCTTCTTCCGGCTAAGCCAGTACGTCTCATTGGCGGCGCGATAGAAAAGCGCCAGGCGGCAGTCTCACGAGTCGTGACGGCGCCACTATTACGACACTGGTGGCGCCCGCAAAATCGCCCTCGAAGCAAAAGCAGGCGCCGAAAAACGAAAATAAGGCGTTGAAGAACCCACCCCACGACACACTGGAGCACGTCCTCTACCTCCTGCCCCGGCTCAACTGACCGAGGGGGGTTGGAGTGTGGTCGTTCGGAAGGGGAAGTCGAAGGCGACGGCAGCCCAGGCTCAGCAGATAATACGCAGAAGGCGAAATCTGCTAACCGCCCAAAGCTGCGCCCCCCCACGATCGGCGGCTGTACACTTACCCTACAGACGGGCCGCCACACAGAAGGAAATCTCGTATCGCGATGTCCTTACCCAGTTCAAGCAGGCGGTGAAGTTGGATGATACTGGGTATTAAGGACGTGCGACTCTCGGGTTGATCTACTGGTGCCAGGGTCTGGAGTTACCTGGCACCAATAGCGGCGAGAGGCGGATGCCTAGACAACGGCTGCGTGGGGTGTTCGACGCAACGGAGGTCTGGGGCGAGACCGATGAAGTGTGCAGAGTTGAGGGTCATGGCCTAGATGACTCTGCAACTTCAGAGGAGGTGGGCGCAAGCAGTGAGCCGAGTCGGAGGCTGCGATGTCGGATCTGTGAAGGGGGAGAGATCGGCAGGGCCGCAACGGCTTAGGCACAGCCTGGGTCCGCTGCCTATTGCGGCGGCGAAAAAGGTTGGTGGTCGCGGCTCCTTGTGGGCTCGTGTCGGCGCGGGTGCAACTGCTGCAACAGCGAGTCCGGCGTTGTTTCCGCTGCCACGATGTTGGCCATGTGGCAGCGAAGTGAGCAGTGCACTCGATCGGAGCCAGCAGTGTTAGGTGCGGCCAACGCCGGGCACAAGCAGCACCAGTGCTCGGCGGCACCTCACTGCC
>JAEIOK010000039.1:0-152637 GCA_019049475.1 Eueides isabella | reverse complement strand
TAGATTTAGTTATTGGATGTGTCTTGAGTCATATAACACTCTTAGTTATAATTAAGTCGGTATTTTAACTGAATCTTTCTTGAACCTATCGTATAACATAATTTACTTTTAACTTTGTGTGTTCGCTATACAAAGTAACATTAACGAGGTTAGTGCTCCAAACCGACCCGCTCAGAAAACCATAAACGAAGAACAGGGCAAAATTCTTAATGAAGTCGCAGGAAGTCAGTCATATAACAATTGTCGTTATGCGATAAACCGTCTTAAGTCTGTAAGTAGCCTTAGCAATATTCACACCACGTGGTAAATTTACTTGCAATTATTTAAACCAGTATTAACGCCATTCTCTAACACAAGGTTACAAACATTTTTCGTGAATGTTAATAAGTTTTATATGTTATATTTATTAATTTATTGTCCATTACGAACAGAATTTAAATTTAATGTAAGTCATTCAATTTAAATAATGTTATGGCTAACATCCACAACATGCGCACGCGCAGCGGCAAATAGTGAATAGCGAATGTTATTTGTTGTACAGTTGTTAGTCAATCTCAGCCCAAAACATATCGCATGTTATAATAATTTTTATTTGTTGAGTGAACATGTTTCATCACATCGGATGTGTAATCTGGAAAAAGTCTGTTTACCTCTCAACACATATGGAAGCGGACTTCCAATTATGAAATATTATTACGTAAAATGGTTTTTTCTTTTATTTTGTCTTAAAATTTGAGAAGGAAATAAACATTGCAATAGTCCAAACTTATCTAATGTGCTTGTAGTAGAATATTACGAATAATTAATACTCATAACATGAATGTAAGAATATGCAGCTTCTATTACCATATCATAAACAGAATTGCAATTTTGTAACTGGGGTATCTTGTGGCACAGGGGCCATTAGTAACGTGGAGTTCGATTCCCACTAATGGGGAAATTAAATTTTCATATTTTCCCTTCTTCGCTCTGGTAACAAGGCAAAACCCAGTGCTACTTTGTATACAATGCTTTATATTTAGTGGAAAGTAAGGAACACACCGCGATGTCTTAACACTAGGCTCCCAACTTCACTTATCTTCAGAAAAATAACAATATGCAATGCAGAAATAGTCTATTCTATGAATTCTATTTTATTATATAGCTTTTATATGTGTTTCAAATGTATAAATTTTACTGACAGTCATTACTCATTATGTACAAGACAAAAATAAAAAATATATTTTTTTATTTTACACATATTGTGAAATCCTAGAAAGTATTATGGAGCCATATATATTTTTAAATATAATGTTTCACATTTTAGAAATATTGCTTAGAATATTTGAGGCCGTGTCTGCGCAGGGGCACATGCGTGAGAATGTCAATGCGACAGTTTTGTGTTCAATTCTCGAGCTAATGAAGTATCGAGGCAAAGCACAGCGTTAAGTTCCGCCACTCAGCACGCAACGCCTTCAGAATTCGGTGAAAACTGGGGCTGGAGTATTTCAACATAGGGTTCCCAGGTTCACCCCACTTACCTTTCTCTGTCGGGAATACGGCGTTAAATGAAAGAAATATTTATGTACATATATGTATGTACGTACATACCAAAGATTGTGCATTAGTATTGCGGCCCTCTTTATGTAATATTAGATACAGATCTGCAATACAGCTCTCTTCTTATAATGCTTATAATGTACAGATTTAGCCAAAGGTTGAATTACACAATAGTGTGGTGGTAGCGTTTGCATAATGCCCCCAAGCACCCAAGCAGCTGGTGATCTCAAGCTTATAATTTAATCAATAAATCATTTGGCAAGTGAAGGTGCAAAATATTCAGTAATAGAAGAGATATTAAAAAAAATTATCATCTATACTTATAATAAATGTGGAACCGATCACTGTGTGTACTTGGAAAATATATTTAAAAAAAAGCCTTACGTGGAACGTTTCTTAATGTAATAGGGCTTAAAACAGTCACTATTAAAATTTTTGTAGGTGCTAATTTCAGAAACGGCTAACCAAATTAAAATACAATTAGTATCGGCAACTTTATTTCAACATTTAGTGTTCCTTTTATTTAAATCGGTTAAAAAATATTAAAAAATACGTCAATTTAAACTCTGAAGTTTAACAAAATTGCTAATGTTTATTCAAAATGTTATTACAACAAGAAACAAGTTGAAATTAGTAAATAAAATAAAGTAATTCAAGCGGTTGAATCCGCGGGCGAGTTGCTAGTATTTAATATAATTAACATAAGTCAAACATCCTACTTAAGAATATAATTTGAAAGGTAATTGTATGTAAATATTTTTTTTAAGTTCTTTTTCGTGTGACGCAACTCAACGCCGCGTTTTACCTCAATACCAGAGCGAGTAAAATTAAATAAATGAATATTCAATTTTCTCGCGTGGTTATTGAACCCCCGACCTGTTGCGTTTACAGTCGCACGCATGTGCCTCTGCGTGTTGTTAAATATTTGTTGATTATATACATTATGTAATAATTACAATAAAAATATTTTTTTTTTTCGAATTATATTTACATTTATTTTAACAACATTTTAAATGAAACAGTCATTTAAAAAATAATATATAAAATTATTTCACAGAATTTAACCATGCATGAGTGAACCTTTGTTTAAGATAAATATTAACGGTAATTGAAAAATGATGAAAATGAGTATAAACAAGTTAATTATCTTATCATAGTGTATTCATATTTACATAAAACTGAATTCAATTTGGTTAAAATGTAAATACTTGGTATCGTTACTTGTCTGTATGTACATAATGGCAGGGAGGGGTGACGGTGTCGAGGCTGCGGGGACATGAGGCGAAGGTCTACCGCACTGACTGAGAGACGAGATACGTTTTTTGCGTACTTACAACAGCATCTTTATTAAATGTTTAATGCAAAATTGTAAAACAATTAATTTTAGATTTAAAAAATGATTAATGAACATTTTACAGATTTTCGTTTGTTTAATACATTAATTTAATTAAATAAGACAAAGTCAAATGCAATTTTTTTTATAGAAAATTACAGGCAAATTAGGCAAAGGTCATATAAATTAAGGTAATATTGTTTAATCATTTCCTTTTCTAAGTCGGTCAATTTTAATTTTATGTAAAATAAATTAGTATGATAATACATGTAATTTGAACAATGAATATATTAAAGTTTTGTTATAAGTAAGTATTTATCATGGTGTCATGTTTTTATTTTTTATTCTAATAATAATAAAAACGCAATGTCTTGCAAAGAAAATGGACGTATATATTTTAAGGGAACGAAATTTCTTAATACTAGTTTCTCAAGCTTCCTCTACCTACCCCGCTGAGTGCGGGTTATACTGTAAAACCTAATAAAAAAAAAAACTATGTTTATATATATTATGTACTAGCGCTTGGACTTTACAGTTATCTCATAAACAAAGATTGACAATTGAGTTCCATAAAACCGGTCTTGCTAATTCTGGATTGCAAAACTAGAGTTTATAGGTCACTTATCGTTAGTTCTTGTCAGAATCGTTTTAGACAAATATGTATATTGAATACAGATATTTTATACATACTCAGCTTCACGCTATGTCCCGCACATAGCAGGGTAGGCAGAGGGAACTTGGGAACCTAGTGTTAAGATACTCCGTTTCACTTCCGTTCCTTACTTTCCGTAGAATTTGAGGCTATTGCGTGTTGAGTGACGGAACTCAATGCCACGTTTTGCCTTGTACCAGATCGAAGAAATGAAAACAATTAGTATTTTTAAATTAAAAAATGTCAAATATTTCATTTCCTCGAGTGGGGATCGAACTCCCAATTTTATACATATGATTTAAAATTTTGTTCGTCATAAGATTTCTTTAAATTTTATGCGTATTTATGAAGGGATATTATGTCTATACTTACAAAGAAATGTCCTGAAGAATAAGTACGAATTCGTTACTGAACTCACGGATACAATTATAATCTAAATACATTATTCAAAATGGTATTTTCCTCAATAACAACTAAACCAGATATTGTGAACAAACTTATGTAATTATGATTCTAAAGACTGAATCATGTTCCACTGTCCTTTTAACTTACTAAGTACGTTATGTAATTCCTTTCTAAGTCACCATATTATAGATATATTGTTTAAAATACAGTCTATTATAATTTATTCAAATATTTTTTAAAGATTTATATATAATATTTGAGGTCTATCGTGGTACAGTAGTACAGGCACTAAAGGTTGTGGGATAGATTACCTCTTGAGGAAATGAAATATTGAATATTTTTATTTCTTCGCTCTGGTAACAGGGCAATGCGTGGCGTTGTGCGCACTCAACGGATAATTCGCTAATAATTCGGCGTAAAATATTATTACCCTGCCATGTTCGGGATACCGAAAAAAGCTGGTTATGATTATGAGAGCTGCATTAAAATAAAATATCAATATTCAATATTTTATTGAGGGCAGCTAAATTTTTCATTTTTTAATAGAAAAGACATCAACGCGATCAACTGTGTGCGCTTGAAAATGGGTTGTGGACGATTTTGATAAATTGTTAGCAAGAATATTTATTTAGATATTACAAGTACTGTTTTAGTTCTATGGAAATATTTATATTTTATATTAATGTATGACACACGTATACTCTGTTATGTATATATATGTACTTATATATTCATTCATTTATACAATAGATAAATTTATCATTTCAAGTCAATCGCTGCTGTCTTAGCAAATGAAATCATTATATGAGCGAATCTGTATAAATTATTGCAGTATTCTCAATGTATTACGATATGTGCACAGCGCAACAAACGATGTAACATCGAGCATCGTGGTGGTGAAATAGTTATCTTCCACGACGGGTCAGTGGCCCGGTCTGTCGTGTCGCTCGCTCTCTTCCTGGGCTGAGAGGCTGGTTTACTTTCGTAGCCCACATTAGTCCGCTCTTAGAATATACATATCTGCTTAGTATAATTGAGATATTGTATTATATTAATAAATACAGAGCAAGAGTGTGCATGAGCGACATTATATTACACCATCCCATTTTAAGAAATGATATATTTTAAATATTTGTTTCTACGCTCTGTTAACAAGGCAAACGCGGCGTTAAGTTCCGCTAATCAACATGCAATACCTTGAGGTGCTGTCTATGCTTTGCCTGCAATATGTGTAACACAGGGTAAAGCTAAACGAAATATTAGAAAATTATGCAATGCAAAATGCAATAATAAATATAAAATAAAAACCGTTCATATTTATTTTTCCATTTCCTTTTGTTTTAGTTGTTTTTTTCAACTTCACGCTGTATATCCCGCGTAAGGCAGGGTACGCAGGAACTAGGGAACTTAGTGTTAAAACACTCCGTCCCTTTCTACAATTTCCACTTAATTTGAGGCACCGCGCGTTGAGTGGTGGAATTTAACGCCGCGCTTTTGCCTAGTGACCAAAGCGAAGAAATCAAAGTATTGAATGTTTAAATTAAAAATATGAAATATTTTATTTCCAAGAACGCAGATCGAACCGAAAGCCTGTCGCGTTTGTAGACACATGCTGGAGCCCCTGCACCATGATAGGCCTCAATATTTGAGTAATTAATAAAATATATTTTTACTCCTATTGTGTAATATATTTTTTTCTACTGAACAACCTCTTTCGTGTCTTCTCCATTCAACGTGACATTGGCGAAGTGATATGTGCTCAACTGGCACGCTCAGAACGCCATAATCAAAGAACCAAACCATAAATATATTTTTAGGTACTTTGGTTGCTATGTAAACAATCTCTACCACTGTAGCATAAACGGGACGTGACTATTGCCAGCAATGGTCATGGCATTGAATTTTACATAGTACAATGTTTATAATTAAAATATATGCACATATTATAATATACTCTCATTATTTTTAGTAATAAAATTCATTTTGTTTCATTCACTTAACATAAAATGTGAGACAAAATATTTTTAATTAAGAAATGTTTATTATGTATGTATTGATTAAAATTATTTTATTTACAACTTGTACATTCTAGTTGAAACATTCTGTATAAATAATATAAAAATGTAAAACCTACAGTAAAATGTAAGGCATTTTTATATTATAAATAATTTAGCTTTAACATTTACTATATTTAAACTCTTCCGTGACTGAATCAGACAACGGACGGACAAATTTGTTGGATTTAGAAGGCAATAATTGAACGTCTAGGTAGGTTAAGAAGTGACAGGTAGCACTAAGTCAGCGGCTTCTAGTGTTGTCATATATTAAAGATCTTATTTCGATCTGAGTTTATAAATCTTGTCTAAATATTTAAATTGAAAATATTAAAATTAAAATGTTTAATGGTTTTTTTTTTAATTTTAATATTTTTCTTTTTTTTTTATATTTTTCTTTTTCAATTCAAATACTTAATGTATTCATTTATTCACTCTGGTACAAGACAAAACGCGGCGTTCTACCACTCAACGCGCAATGCCGAAAATTCGGCGGAAAGCGGGAAACATAAGCGGAACAGATTATATTAACTTCCAACCCCGCGAAGGGAACTCAAGTTCCAAGATTTATCACTCACTCAGCTACTATTCTGGGATACAGCGTGAAGCTGAGTGAGTGATGAACCTTGTCTCTATATTTTTCTACTTTTTGCAATACATCAGAACAAGTGTGAAATGCACCTTGAAATTCACTTATAACGTAATTGTGAGTATGAGGATTATTTATATAATTCATATAATTTGCAATAATTTGTTTTATATTTTTGTTCTCAAAGGTACAATTATGATCATATATAAGGCAAAGTAAAGTTCTTTTAAGGATATGAGAAGTACAGTATATTATTAAAGTATATAATAAACATATTATCCTATAAGTTAAGTGTTTATTTTGAAAGATATTTTATTTTATTTACAATATAAAAGTTGTACATCAAAAATTAATAACCCGCGACCGGAAACAATGATATTGTTTCTACGATGCTATCGTATTAATTGCGCACACCGGCCGTTGTAAATACGCACTACTGCACTACTGTATTGTCTTATGATGAAACGAGTATGTAATTACTGTTAGACCGGAAGTAGAAGAAGAAATAAGTATATAGTTTAAATTCAAATATGGAGTTCCGTCACTGAGCACGCATGCCTGGAATTGAGCGGGGACTGGCTTTGTATTGTGCCCTGTGTTTGTAAGTGCGTTGGTATTATGTGATTTTCTTCCCTGCTATGATATTAGAAAAATAATATTAAACTGAAAACGAAAATACAGACAATTTGCATTATTAAAATCCTTAGATTATCTATTATCGATTTTTTTTAAGTATTTTTTATTTTGCAATAAGCGAGTGAGTCAGTTTATTTGAAATATCATATTAAAGATATTGGCAGATCAACGCAGGTCAAAAATAAAGTGTTGTGGAGAACCTAAAATACCTCCCGTGATAAATACAGTAAAAAACACAGCAAAGATACGTCTCTACGCAAAGGATAACGCTCTACGTATGTGATCAAATAGTTCAAGCTGATACTGGGGTTCACCAGCCCAGAGGTAATACCAGTGTCCTCTATGAGACCGAGCTGTTTATCACAATTATATACATATATAGTCACACAACCCTGTCGGATTGCATGCAAGCAGTTGGTCACCATCGTACCCTGCTATGTGCGGGATAATGCGTGAAGCTAGAAAAAAAAGAAGATTAATCCCTTATTTTACTAAGAGCGTAATGAGTCAGAAGTGGTTCAGTGGGGCGCATTGCGTCGGCGCGGTTGCCTCACGAGGATTCAGTAGTGTTCACAGGAAGCGAAAAGGTCGACGAAGCGTATAATGTAAAGCAAAGGTTAACAGTTTTAAATTGTTGTACATTTACAGAAGAGGTCACGTTTACGTAAAATTATTGCTGTTTACATAGGTATATATGATTACTATTTTAACTATAAATTTTAACATTTACTCATATTTTACTACCCTGGCTCAAGTCTAAGGTCTATATGCTATATCAGCACAAAGCATCACACAATGAATATCTTGATATATGCGGGAAGTTCTAAAAAAAATCTATAATAGGAAAATAGCTTCACGCTGTATCCCGCATGAGGCAGGGTAAGCAGAAGGAACCCGGGAACCTAGTGCTAAGACACATCGTTCCACTGCCGTTCCCCACTTTCCGCCGAATTTGAGCCATTGCGTGTTGAGTGGCGGAACTCTAAGCCGCGCTTTGCCTTATAATAGAAAAAAATATTCAAATTCAATCAATTTCCTTAAAGTTGAATTCAATAATATTTTATCACGTTTAATTTTATTATGGCAAATTAAACGACAAGTTCATGATTACGTCACACTCGTTAACTTAGCGTAAAGACACTCAGTTCCATTCTCATATAGGCATGTTATTTACGAATATACAACATGGAAGTGGTGTTAGCTTGATATACATTTGTTGATTATATAATTGAAGCATCAATTGCTTGTAAACGTGTTTCGTAAACATATATGTAAAGTACCAAATACGAAATTGTAATAATTAATTAGACCTGTCGTAGCGTTTGTACAAGCATTTGATCGTTAAAACTTTTACTCAAGGAAATGAAATAATTAATATTTTCACTCTATTTTAAGGTACAGTGTGGCGTTTAGTTCCGCAACGTAACATAACTAAACGGCGGAAAGTGCCCAATGGAAGTGTCATAATAAGAGCTAAGTGTCTTAACACTAGATTTCCAAGTTTTTGCTATTATGTACAGGAAATATCATAAACATGGAAAAAGAAAATTGTTTCTGTTGTAAACTAAGTCCTACGTTATTATTTTTTATAGATTTAGTTAAAAAAGAAGAACGAAATTGAAATTAATTTGAGTTTTGGAAAAAAGAATAATTTAAACTATTCATCTATTAGTAATTACTTTCAATGAATAACGGTGACATAAATGTGCCTAGTTAATATATGTTATTAGTTAATGATTATTTGAGTAAAATTACTCCAATTTAATGAAGAATTACTCATAAAATAATAGTTCTATTGACGTTAACAAGACGTATGTTTTTTTTCGCTTCACGCTGTGTCTTACATATGGAGATATGAAGTCCCATACGTAGAAGGAACTTGGGAACATAGTACCTATTAATAGACTCCATTCTATTCTCTACTTTTCGCTGAATTTAAGGCATTGATTGTTTAGTGGCAGTACTCAACGCTGCGCTTTGCCTTGTTACCAGATTGAAGACATTAAAGTATTAATATTTTATTGTCTTCAATATTTCACTCAAGGGGGATCGAATCTTTCTCCACGATCTCCACGATCGAATCCTATCACTTGTGCCCCGATGACAATACTACGCAATAATAATAAATAAAAAAAAACACCCTGTAAAGCATATGTACGTACCTATTATTTATAAAGAGCTTTAGCGAGTTCACTTTTTGTTAAGTAGCCAAATATTATATTAGAAATAAGTAACCATCAATGCCAAAATGCTAAAGTGCTGTTGCCCAATTAAATTGTAGTTATTGCAAGGACATGTAGAAACTAATACAAAAAATATTATAATTTCGATTTATAAAAAAAAACTTGTATAATTTTAAGCATGTTAATATTAAAACGTTATTGTTAATAACGTTTCTTTTTTCAGCGTCACAATGTATCCCGCCAACAGCGGGTAGTGGGAACTTGGGAACCTAGTGTTAAGACACTCCTTTGCCACTAAGCCATTTTTGTTACCCCTCTTTTCGGATGGAGACATTATATGTTGAATGTTGGCACTCAACGACTTTATCTCGTTGCCTGAGTGGTAAAATAGAAATATTTCGAAAAAGAAAAAAAATATTTCAGCTCCATGAACGGGGTTAAACCTATTGCGGTTGCAGTCGTACATTTGTGTTCCTGTGCCACGACATATCGTAGTAGTAGTAGTTAAACTTTATTATTTTTTAAATAAAAAATCAACCTGATTTTGGCACCCAATTAAAGCACAAAATTAGTCTCTACTTCGAGTTCTTTGACTTAGATTAATTTTATTTTGAAAGTTATCTGGTCAGCTTCTACTCGATATTTAGTAACATGACCTTTTGTGTCTTAGCCACATTAACGTGTAATTAGTATTTACACACTGATACGTGAACTAATAAAAATATATTAGTAAATTTAGTATAATATGAATACTGGTCTATATGTCTAACATGTTACCTATGTTGAAAAATAATTATGAAATTAAAGATTTAGTTACGTAAATAAAGACCTTTACACACGTTCAATTTGAGAAAATTTAATTCCCTGCCTTCCGCCGGATCCTGGATACATTAAGTGAGTGGCGGAACACAACGCCGCGCTTTGCCTCTTTATCAGTCCAAAAAAATGAAGATAAGAAATATTTAATTCTCCGATTAGGAACAAAACCATAAATTGCCGCCATTAAAGTCATATTCTTGTAACTACACTACTATAAGTAGTTTCTTACTTTCATGATAAATTTTTCTATTGACGTTTTTAATTAGTTTAAATATCGTGTCAGTCTGACCTATGTCGTGGAAAAAGCCTATTTCATTCTAATTTACCAAAATGAATCAGCGTGCCAGGGAGCAGTATATTCAATAATGAATTACAAATTATGCACATTCTTGTACAGATTTTTCTTAAATATAAAATACGAGTTACAACGTCAAGCCCAAATTAAATTATAAAATATTTTAAAGCAAATTTCTTGCTTCATTTAAAAGCTACGTCCTTATTCATCGACGTTGATATTTCTAATCATTTATAAGCATTCCTAGCAGTAGTACCTTTTTACTTTTTACTATCCATTATAACTGAGTAACATTTATCTCAGTAAATGCGGTAATCGGAAATCTTATGCTTTTATTGTAAACCAATCTGGCTCATAAAGAAGAGAAAAAGAGTGACTTAAGAAGTATTACGAGTTTGTCTTAGCCCGCATCTAATAGAGTAGGCAAAGAGAGTCCAATATTATGAAACTTCTTTTAAACTACTTTAAACCTTCTTAATTTTGTAAATTTGTGATACTACATATTGAATGGTGGTACTTTAGATATAGATAATCTGTCGAACTACGACATGAAAACTACGACATAACTTTTCAATAGCATCGATATTTAGGGTTGTATTGTATCTAATGCACTTTTTATTGCCTGCAATAGTTTAGGTATATTTTTGGTAGAGTGTATGCAGGTGTGGAGCATCCCGTGTGTTCGCCTTGAGGTGGCTGGCGGCTAGGTCGCGGGTTACATCAGCGCCCCACTCCTGGGCCGCGCGGTGCTGGCGGCGGCGGCGGCGTGCTGGCAGTCCCAGTCCCTCCACGATGGTCGCCGCACGCCTCGCGCTCCTCGCGCTGTCCGCCGCGCTGCTCGCCGCCGCCGCCGCCGCCCCCGCGCCCGCCCGCGTGCGCCGCCAGCTCGCCGACGACAACACCCTACAGCCGCTCGATGTAAGTGTCTATGTTACGTATATGTAAACAAACATAAACCTCTGCTTTTCTCTAGTACTAAAAGAATTGTCAATGAATTTGTATTTGCGAGTCAGTATCGTATTACTTAACTTTTTGTCATGAATTGAATTTTTAAATTTTGTCGTAAAAACTTATAAGTTGACTGTTATTTTTTAAATTGTTCTTTCGTGACTATAAAAATATTCATAAAAATACTTGGGTTTATTGTTTTTTTTTTATTATAGACATATTGTCTAATTGCCGATCATAAGGAACTATTTTATATAGTTCTTTTGCTTAAAGTACCTAGTAAATATTTTATTTTTGTATCATAATAAAAGAAATGATTTTTTTAAGTATAAATATGATAAAAATCTCAATATATAGATTGTATAGATAAAGTCAACTGCATGCCGGTAGGCGCCAAACTGCGCCGGTCTCATCGCATTGTTCTAAAGATATTATATAATTATTACACAGCTACGCCCCGCTTCTTTCTTTTGTGTACATAATTTAATTGTCGGTGTTGTAACTGAGTCAAAGTGCCACCGGCTGATTACGTTAATGTATAAAAAGGTCAGTCTGTCAAAGCAGATAAGGGACCTATACATATGTAACGCCTCACATATCAATTGCAAAAGTAGGTGATTGATCACCGTCGTAAGAACTGCAAAGATACATTTATATTATCTTAACTTTACTATGAATACTGAAACTATTCATATTACCATGTATTTAATGAATTAAAAAAAATTATCTGAGGCCGTGATCGATCAAATACTTTCTTTTCGCCGCAGCATCCCGTCTCGCCTTTAATCTTATATATCGCCACTAACAACACCAATCACAAGCAATAAAACCATAAGACACAAAAAAAAAAACACATTCAACCTTTTTTACGTTTTAATATTTTTTACCATTTTCCGCGCCAACCTTACAAGATCAAAACTCCTAGTTGATTCAATCTTGTAGTCAACGTGCGTTCTTTCAACTTTTTCAATTTAATCCAAGGCCTTACGCGCTCTGTGAGTATAAATATCTCGTTGACATACATACATAGCACTTATCATATAAAAATGTTTACGTATTTTTTAGGAATTTAATATGTAATATACATATACAACTACATTCATGGTCATAATTCTAAATGTTTAGTATTTTCTTTTAGTGGCTATTAAATACAGAAAACACAATTTAAGATCAGCTTTAAGAGAAAAATAGGAATAAAATCTACTCTAGCACAGCTTATAAGCATATTTATTTTCAGTCCATTCAATAAATATAAAATATTTAGCTATTTTGATGAATACATAGAAATATAATAATGATTAGCACGCGTAACACTAGCGCAATACATCAATGAGTGAATTGGCTCTATATGTGGGTCAAATCAATTGGTGACTTTCATAATGTTACTTTATAACAGAGTCTTAGCGAACGTCTGGTAAATTAGCAAATAGATGCTCTTAATGAATACTGTCATAGATTAAGTTGGAATAGAGTACGTGATTACTTTTTGGAATCGTTTAGCATTAAAATGAATGTCATTAAATTCATAAATTCTATAATGACATTTTTATTTATGAAGAAAATATCAAGCAACGATCAAGAAAGGACTCGTTTTTCCTTTTCCACAATTGTAGGCTTTTTTCTCGTTGTGACCCACACATGGTAGGGAACAGAGAACTTTGGGGTTCCCCTCAAAACATGACTGTTCTCTGCATATAGAATTTAAGGCATTACGTTAGCAGCGAAGATATTAAAATATTAAATATTGATTAAAATATTCAATATTGATTAAAATATTCAATATTGAGGCCTATCGTGGCGCAGCGGTACAAACACATGAATGCGACTGACAGGTTGTGGGTTCGATCTCCCCTCGAGGAAATGAAATATTTAATATTTTCAATTTAAATATTTAATGCGTTGAGTTCCGCCACTTAACACACAATGCTTCAAATTCGGCGGAAAGTGGGAAACGGAAGTGGAACGGAATGTCTTAACACTAGGTTCCCATGTTCCCACTGCCTACCCTGCCTAGTGCAGGGTACAGCGTGAAGCTGAGTATGAGTAGAGTAAATATTTCATTTTCTTGAGGGAGGATCAGCCGCATCACCTGTTGCTTTTACAGTCGCACGTCTCTTTGTTACGACAGGCAATTTTGCAGTACTGTACTGTAGCAGTTAACATTAAATAGTTTTTATTTTATATGTCTCGGTAGTAGGAAGTAGTCATAACTATATTGATTCGATACTTTGAATACTTAATATATATGTAAGTGAAAACGTTATGCAATTCAAGGTGAACGTCAAATAAACGCGCCGCCCCGCGCTTCCTATATCTAATGTAGCATAGCCCTCCTAATGAGTCTGATACTTGCATGGATGTGGATGTGATTAATTTATAAACAATCACACAAGTCGTTTTCGTAAATCACTTAAAAGATTAACAATAGTATATATTGTAGCAAAATGCATTAGGCAAGGTAGCGCATGTGATAGGAAACAATCGAAAGTGAAGGGAAGGGTGTACAATAATGGTCTCCCTCCCGCCCCCTCGGTCCTCCCAGGAGTGGATAATGCGCTTATGAAAGTGCATTGAGAGGTTCTTGTGACGGTTCCCGCGTTTTTACGCAAGTGTCGATACAAGCTGATACTCGATACGGTATATATTATTTTCAAAGTACCTAACTCGTTGCGCTTGGCAAATATGTTCTTGTTGTTCGTGTCAAATAAGAGAAACATTTCAAATCCTCATCCCATTTCAAATCCCATCTATACAATGATTATACATGGCTAACGTTAAGATTTGCAGCTTATTATGATATAGAATGTATTTATAATAGTAAGCTACAAATATCAACGTTAGCTGTAAAATATATAATCATTCTAGATTGGAAAAATATATAATAGTGTTTTATTCTGTCAAAAAAGATGATTTCTCGCAGTACATTCTTGTGCCACATGCATTGATTTGCATTTTCATTTCATGTATCTGACAGTTAATTTTTTTGTTATATGCCTACCGCAACTACCGGTACTATACTAAATAAAAAAGACATATAATGGTAAAAATTAGCGTCCATAATTCTGATGAATAGAATTATTATTGAGATGACTGAAGATCGTTTTATTACCTTATTAGTAAAATTATTAACTAAATTTCGCTTACTTAATTGGAAGTGGAAAATTTTTAACTTGTTATTTGGATTAATGTTATGAAATTGCTTCATATTTTATGAGCAATTTGCGTGAATGTCTCTCTTTCGGCATCCTCTGTGACGTTAAGATTAATAAATATGATGTGTCGCTGATGTGGGATAAGAAAAAGTTAAAATTTTCTATATTAAAATATTGATTTTATTAAACCTAAAACATTTTCCCTTCTAAAACATATTGACATAATGTAGTCCTTATATAACTCGGACCCATGCTTTTAGTGCGCCGAGCTAATCGCCGCGAGAGGCGGGCGGCCTCGACCCGGCGGTAGTGCTGCGCGCGCGTCCTGAGTCTAATACTGGCGGTACTTCTATACTGAAGTAGACACTATATGACAAATTAACTAGTCAACCAGATTTGTATTTAAGTAGGCAATTTAAATAATCTATCCATTTTTACAGTTTACAGTTAAAACAAATTTAATCCTGTTCATATTCGCAATACGTGCTGCCGCCAATCGCGATAGGACGAAATAAATACGTAATTGACAGTTGCAAAATGGTCAGTAATATGAGTTACTGTGATACGGTGTATTACAGTAAAACTAAAAGCAGCGTCCGTGAAGTGGATGACTGAGAGTGGCCGCGGCGACGTCCGACATTGACACAACACACATGCGCACGCGCACGCGACGCCGCGCGCCCTTGCGCAACCGCGTTGCCTTGTTTGCGCCTCGGGAAAGCACGAGCTCATATCTCTATGAGCCTCTGAATCTATTCACATTCAAGTATTTTATAATATAGACATGTCACGGTGCGAATAAATGACCTTCAAAAGTAATGCGCGACTTGCATGCCAAATAACGCCGCCCGCGTCGCCAGCGTCGACCGCGCCCGAGCGGTTCAAGTCACTTATATACATTGAGATGTGTGATCATTTTCGAATGAAAAAGAATATATAAATAGAATACGTTTACTTTGCATATTCTCGATTGGACTGGTATTCTTATCTTATTTTAAATGATGGTTAGGAAGGAATGCAGCAATCGATTTTATGTGCGCAGGTTTTGGTTTTGGTGGTGGAATATATATTTTGTGGTGTGGTTTATGGTTGCTAGAGAGTATACTGTAGTGCAGTGGAAGTGACGCGTGTGTATGTGTGCAGGACGCGTCGAGCGACGACCAGGCCCGGGAAAAACGAAAGTTCGAGGGTGTCACGCAGGCCAAGTTTGGTATCAAGAACGCTGTCCTGGGCTTCGTATTCGGAGTGAGTACATTTAAATATTTAGGTCGTAAGTACGTTCTCTTTTAAGACAGCAAGTAACAAATCCGTCTGTTATAGAAAATCAATTCATTGATCGACTCAAAGACGAGGCTCGTGGAATCGCTGGATCGCCAAAACATCGAGCTGAATAAACAGTACGGCATCGAAGCGCCGAAAAATGGTGGTCTGAGCTCACTAAGTGGCATCGTGGGGCAGGTGATCGGACCCAAACTGCAGTTCCTGGGCCCCAAAATCCAAGCAGTGACGGGTCTGCTGGGTGGTGCGTCCGGCGGCGGTGGATCAGGTGGGGGCTCGGGTCTGGGCTCCATCTTGTCGCTCGTAACGTCCTTATCGGGTTCCTCGTCCGGGGGAGCCGGGGCGGGCGCCGTTGAGACCGTCGACTCCTCCGAGGAGGACAGCTCTTAAACGCTTTCAATCCCTTGTATTTCCCGCTCCGGCTTTTTGCGTCACGTTGATTCCTAGTTCTTGCCGATTGTCCCCAAAACAAGGCCATAGTCGTATCGGTAACTTCGTAAGTACTAAGTAGCGATCGCCAGTAAACGCTTGCCAGTGCCGCAAATCTCCGGAGCGGATGCGCAATGTACAGTCCCAGTGGCGTTTCTCTATTATCGCTTCTGATCCTCTTTGCGCTCTCAGCGCATTGTATTTATATGTAAATAGATTTAGGTGAGTGCTGGTGATATATAATAATTATTAATATATGTTTTTTTTAGAATTTGTTTGTTTTTCTGCACAGTACCCTTCGTTTGCACGCTACACTTCTCTTTTTTTCCCATTATTATATATTTGATTATTATAATTTTTAATAAAAACCTACGAGATAACTGCTATTTTACAGTAGTAGTACTTGATGAAAATGATTATCGAAAAAATGAGAAGTATTTGTAGAATTTATTACTTAGTTTAGTAAATATCCGCGTGTAACACATACGCATGTTAGAGTAGTGCATGGTAGTTGATGGTCTTTATTCGTTGAGTTTTCCGAAACCAGCATGCATAAAATATTCGCCATTTTTCGTAATGCCATAGAAATTTTTAGCTTGATAATATAAAAAGATACCGATTCTTCCTAATCTTTCTCTAGTCTCGCTAGTTCTAGTTCTCTTCTCTGTGAATCGTACGTACGTCATCGCTGATTGTTTAAAATGATTACCTTCTGGTGCCATATTGTCGAAAATCGAGTCAAATTTCATTTAATACGTTATTTTAATTATAATTTTTAAACACTAAATTAACATAGCCTCCTGTAATACCTTTGTAAATAAATAGCGAAATTGAAAAAAAAATATTATAAATTTAAATAAGTGCTTACAAATTAAACGTAAAATTTATCTTCCCTTTATAACTCAAAACATTTTTTCAATTTAATATCTTTGTATCTTTGTATATAACTTAGTAATATAATGTACTATAATGTAAATAGAGCTGAAGCTCATTTTCATACAAAAAATATATAAATATTTTATAATAATATTCTGTGTTTTGAAACTAGCAATAGTGTATAGTGATTATACTTTCTTTTTCTATTGTTGTGATTGGTTACAAGACATGCGTAGCGCCTCCACGCACCAGTAGACATTGTAGTTCCGGAATAGAATTTGCATGAATATGAAGACAGATATTTTATTTAGAATACGTATAAAATTTTTAACGTGGCGGTATATGAATCCTCGCTTCTTGAAAACCGTCCAAGCCCTCTGACCACTAAGCCATACGTTCCCTAGTGTTCAGAGTCGCTTGAAAGGTTTTCAAGAAGCACGGATTCATATCCCGCTACGTTTAACTTTTATACGTTTTCTAAATAAAGTATGTTTCTTTTTTAAGTGTGGATTAACACTTTAATATTAGTAAACATTTGTAGACAGAAATTATCAAGAATATTAGAAACTCATTCAGTAGTGCACATACAGAAAAAGTGTACAATTTTACACATTAGTATCGTTGTTAATTTAGAACTTCACTATAGATTAGATTAGTTTGTTTTGCACGAATTTTTATTTTAAATTCAATATTATGTCCAATTTATCTATCAGACATAATTGGTGTAGTGTTCAATTGTAGTTAACTCAATTCCCAAAAGGTTCTTGGTGGTATATTTTTGTTTCGTTTTTATCACTTTGTACCTGACAATAAATATTATAATATAAAAAGTTGTTTAATTCATATAGATTGACATATAAAAAGATATATAAAAAGTTTTAACGGTCGTCGCTACGATTTCGATCGTTTACCGACATAGCTCAGCGGTTGATGTTAGGCGTACATTAGCGTTGTAGGTTATATATCTCAATATTACGAGATAATAGGATAGGGAGAACAAGTAACAAGAACGCACTCTTATATTATCTATTTAAAGCAAAATTTGAAACCTCTGAACAATTCGCGGCCTTACTTAACAAGTTAAACGAAACACACATACTTACATATATACTTACACATGAAAATTAAAGCGAGACGGGATGCTGAAGGCGCTATAGCATGGTGTATTACCAACTTGTTCTGACAAGCTCGATGTGGCTTAGAATGGCGCTATGTGGAGGCACCCGATAGCCACAGAGAAGTCAGTGTCAGCAGCGCGCAGGCTCACAGAGAGGTCGACGGATACGAGGGTGGCGTATCCACTTCCGGATACAGTGGGCCAGAGCTCCTGGCGTACACGACAGCCCCCGGCCCTGGGCACGCCCAGCAGGGTGAGCTCGTCGAGTACGCGAGGGGCACGTCAGGTCAGCCGGCAGGCCACCATCAAGCCTACCGACGACATCCCCGTGTTCGACCGCAACAAGGTCAGCCTGGACTTTCCCGGGAGCCTGTTTGGACCATCCGTGTCGCTCCTCATCCGTACCACTAAAATTATCGGCGACGTAGTTCAGGTATTATTTGTATAGATAGCATTTGTAAATTTTGAATAGCTGCTTGAAATAATATATTAATATGCGTATATGTAGGGTATATCATTTTTTTTGCAAATTTTAATTTTTAAGTTAAATTAATTTGATGCATTATGTAATTTAAAAAATAATATTTGCGAACAGAGATTTAATTTATCACATATTTTATTACAGAACTCAGCAGTACGCTATCAGTCATTTTTACGATTATTCCGTCCATTGTTCCGCGGGCCCTTTGAAATCAAGGGCCTGGACCCGCCGACCACCACCACAACACGACGTACCACCACCACCACGACCACCACCACGACGCCGGCGCCCGCGCCACTCGCTGATAATGAAATTAATCGTAGACGATAGAGTCTAACTTTTTGCCATTCAACTATCGAGACTGTAAATTATTCAATAAGATGGGTCATTGATTTTAATACTCATATTTTACATTAGGTTTTAATGAAGCAGCAGTAGTTTTATTATCTCTATACTTATATAAGCTACTGTTTCTTCAGTTCCTAGTAAGGAATGTTACCCGCGGTGGTGGCGGAGACTTTTTAAACCAAAGTTATTAAGAATACTTTTCAAACTTGTTTGTTGAAGGCCAACATTATTTCTTTAATGATTAAGTAATCAGGTCAATGGATATAATTTGAATAATTACGTACATGTTACAACCTGAGTATGAACTTGCTGATCTTTGTTCGCAGAAATAACTTAAGCTTTACAGACAGGCGCTTGTTAATTGTTTATTACAGTAATTATAAAAGCCACTTTGGTACTTTATGACTGCTACAACGTGTGTTTTGCATCCGGCTTGAAATGTTTGGAGTCGATACGTTTTTTGTGTATTGCTATTTAAATACAAACAAAAACTGAAAGGTCTTAGGTGTAGTTTAGGTACTAGTAGATACTAATTGGAAATAAATATTTAAGTATTTAAAGTGTATTATTGTTTTAATTCTAGCTTAAAAATAATGATTACTTTTATGAAATAGATATTTTACGGCAAAAAGTCAGACTATTATATTTTTTTATTCTTTTGGTTCTCTGAAAACGTAAGAGAAAGTTATATTTACATACATATCATACTTTTATGGTTCACGCTGTATATTGCACATTGAGTAAGCAGAAGGAACCTGGAAACCTAGTGTTCAAACACTACGGAGTAAGTATATACCTCATTAAGTCACTCTCAGTTTTTCTCAATTTTCCGCCAAGTTGAAAGTTTTCATTACACATACGTGTACCATGTCCTATAACAAATTTAGAAACTTTTTGAATACGTAAAAATAAAGAGTAATCAGCTTGTCTTTCGCTTATATTTTGTCAGTAAAAGATTTTTTAACATTTCCTCGTTTTCAGGGCAAGGAATTGAAAATGACAAATATTTCGTTTCCTCGAGTGAAAATTGAACCTGTGTGTTTTTATATATTACTGTCTTTTATTTTCACAATGTATTACGCTGAGAAACTTTGAATTAAAATGTTACTTGTTTATTACCATCATCTCCCTCTGAAGCCGTATCTATATTAAAAACATGTAGTCAAATAAACCTTATCACTATGGCATACAACATGCGGCTCTTGACATTGTTGCTTCTTATCTAACGCAAAGAGCTTCTGGATAGAAGCTGTAAAATCATCTTGACCTTCTAGCTGTAAAATCATCTTGACCTTCACAAGGATTTATTCTTGTTCCCCTTTTATTTCTGCTATATAAACGATCTACCATTTTATGGAAAGAATTTATGTGATATTGTAATATTTTTGCAGATGACACTTAGTATACTTATTAGTTATACTTGGTATACTGACACCAGATTACACTTCCTTAATATTAAAGATACAGAAATAAAGTTAACCATGACGAAGTGAATATTGTGATTGTTGCCTATTGTGTTTTTGACGATAGTAAACTTATGTTATACTATAAATTTCAAGCTTCAGTGGAATTATTATCTTGAAACGCTTACAGATAAACTCAGCAAGGCCGCGTTAACAGTGAAGAAAGTAAGGTAAATGACAGACGAGTGACTAGTTTATTTTAGATATTTTCAAAAAGGAGCCGCTAGATCTATTTATAAACCTTATTTATAAACCCTATTCGAGAATTTTTGTGTGTGTTTTTTTTCTTTAAATTACTACCCAATATCCTATATATTACAACATCTTGTTTGTCCGGCAACATATTCAGTGCCATAGCAGAAACAGTGATAGCATACTATAGATATATATCTAAGAATATATAAAAGATAAAAATGTATTTAACTAAGATCATTTGAATTTCATGCAGGATAGTCACCACTGAATTAAACGACGAAATTGTAATCCCTATATTGAAAAGGGCAACAGTTTCTTGCCAGTTTTTCTCAGCAGAACCGCATTCCCTGCCGGTGGTTTTTTTATGTTCATTCGACGAATCAAAAGTACTTCCAAAAGTATATTTGAATAAACAATATTTTGAATTTGAATTCTAAATTTTATTAGTATAAAAATGTAAAACGTAAAAATTAAGTCGATAATTAATTTAATTTTTTTTTTTTTGGGCTTTATCCCGAAATAACTGAGCTACATCATCTGATAAAGAATTGATAATTTATGAATAGTACATTATAAAAACTCTTACTTTAAAAAAAAGCTCTTACCAAAACTAGTTCAGTAACGAAAATACCAAATCTGGAACCGAGTCTTCATATAACATAAGTCCGTACCAACGAAGTTCAGTTCAGTTCAGTTCATAAATACTTTATTGCACAAAAATTTTAACATACAAATTCAGTAAAACAAGCTTATCATTAAGTGCAAAGGCGGCCTTATCACTATAAGTGATCTCTTACAGGCAACCTCTTTTTTAAATATACTTAAAGTAAGAGACTATAGTTGGCGGATATTGGTGCACAATATACTAAAATTAATAATATACTATAGATACACACATACCTAAATACATACAAATATACATATATACTTACATACATACATAAATGCATACATACAAATATAAATAAATTCGAAATACATACATACCCATATACATACATAAATTTAGAAAAAAATATAATTTAATTAATATATGCATAAAAACATACTAAAATAAATTTCAAATCAACGAAGTTGCAAGTAGGTGGCTATATCTACCATATTAAAGAAAGTAAACCTGTAATATACATGTATAAAACTATAAACTCAAACATTCAAAACTATAACAACACTCACAACAAAAAAAATCTGAACAGTAATAAAACAAAATTTTTAAAATAATAAAAACGTTTGTAGTGAACACAAAACATACAAATACAAATTTTAAATCTAGATACGATCAAGTCGTTTGATAATTTTAATCATTGGCACACCTGATATCCATACAAGTTTATGGTTATTTAGTTATGCAAGAATCTCTAAAAATGATAGATCTTTGAAAATTACATTGAAATAAAGCTGGCCAGATGATATTATGAACCTTTATTCTTAAAGATCTTTCTATAGTTATTATTGGCAATACTATGATGGATGAATCGGCTTTTAAATATGCGTCAGCCTTGTATTCGATAGTCAAACATCATAGCCCTGAATATTTCTTTAGGCCATATTTCCATCTACAGCGTTAGCATCATTAAGAAATCGGTATTTCTCGTCACCTATGTAATATATTTTGTAAGAAACCTGGTAGCCTATCGTATATACGAGTAGGTTATGGGTTCGATTCTAACACGAGGAATTTATATATCTAATATTTTCAATTTAAATATTTTCATTTCTTTTCTTTGGTAATAAGGCAAAGCGCAGCGTTGAGTTTCGCTACTAAATACACATTGCCTCAAATTCGGCGGAAAGTTGGGGACAGAACAGAGTGCCTTAACACTAGGTTCCCGAGTTCACTCTGCCTACCCTGCCATGTGCGGGAAGCAGCTTGAAGCTGAGTAAGGAACCTATACCTATAGAGTGAGTGAGTAAGGAAACTATAGCAACTTTTAGGCATGCACCCAACACATATAAGTATTATCACGGAAAATGAGATTTGAATAATGGTTACTTTGCCAAAATAAATAAAAATGTGCATAAAATGATATCGATCCTTTGTTAAAATATAAAGCTCTATTTTCGATTGTTTTTGTGGTTAATGATATTAGAAATGACGTTGATCATTGCTAGAAACATACGATGGTTAAAAATCCTCCGCCAAATTTGCCTTAGCCCTAAAATAGCAACATTTTAGCGCCTACCAAAGTTAAAGGAGCAAATATTATTATAACATAGTTAGCAATAGTGTCTGCACCAAGAGGCGTAAGTGAGTTGATTGATTAAACTTGATTGACTTGATTAAACAAAAATGAAAATTAAAATAATATTTTTTTTATTGCCTCCGTATGGGAATCGAACCCACTATCTGTCGGGGTTACAGAGTAGCACGCTTGCCTCAAAATTAAATCAGTTAAGCGAAAAAGAGCCTTTTAGTCCATGCAGGCGAAGTCCCGAGCGGATCAGTATATGTATATAAAATTTTATAGGTAGATATATTCATATATAAGCTCGTATAATAATCCTATTTGTGGATTTCTTTATTGCGTAATGAAAAATTTTGATGACATTTGAAATCGCTATAATTTGGCACTGAGTTTCTGTCGTTAAGTACGCTTTATTGACCATAAAACTTGGCTTTGATACGTGTTATTTTGTGTACCAGTATTTGTTTTATATACATATATATGTATTTACAATTATAGGTGTATGAATCTGTATTTAAAAAAATATTTTGAATATTTTATGAAGTTTTATTACACACAAAAATGTATGTAAATTATAACGGAGAATGTTACTGTTTATGGTCACCAACTCATAAGACAAAGCGTTGAGTTCTGTAACTTGGCAGGATTTTTTTCAAATTCGCGTGAAATATTAAAAATTCAATCCTAACAGACACTGTAACCTACTCTTTTGTTCGAGAATAAGTTTTTTAAAGAGAATAGTAAGAAAAACATGTAAATTTATGTTGTATACTTGAAAAAGGAAATACTACTGTTTTCTCGACCCCGTGTACTTACAAGCTGGTAACAATTGTTATAAGCTTGTTTTTTCTCGAAAAAAAATAATTATAACAAACATTAGAGGCCTGCCGTGAACAATTTCATTTCTTAGTTCTGATAAGAAGGCAAAGTGCGGCGTTGTCTCTAATTTGGCGGAAATTAGGGAACAGAAGGAGTGTCTTAACACTAAATTCTAAAGTGTCTTTTGCCTCTGTCTGATGCCGACGATATGAAGAATAAAACACCAACCTCCAACCACCAACCATTTGAAAAGAAATGAAAGAGCACATTTAAATTGTAACTGTCATTAAATATCTTCACGTTCCACTGGCAAAATAAAAAAAATATCATATACTTTAAAACCTTCTAAAGTAAACGTATAACTCCAAAGGTTGTAATTTCACATCTGGCAAATCCTTTTTCATATTTTGTAATGTAAATTTTCCTCAACGGCGGTAAGCTTGTAGGAGTATTTCCTTTTGTCTCGGATCATTGTGTATTTGTGAGACAGGAAGAGATTCTGTGTAAAGCCCGCATTCTTTCTTTGTTAACAAATCTATTATGGATATTTTATGCAAGATTAGGTAGGCAATGTTTGTATTATGAAGAATTCGTTCAGGGAAATGAGTCTTTTGCTACTGTATAACGCAATTTAATTCTAGACGTAATATAATATCTATCGTGACACAGGAGCACAAAGTCGGAAATAAATACAACTTATTGTGGGTTCGATTTAATATGTTCATTTCTTTGCACTGGTAACAAAGCAAAGCGCGGCGTTGATTGCCGCCAAATATGGCGGAAAGTGTTTTAACACTAGGTTCCCAGGTTCCCTTCGCCTTTACTACCCAGCATCGTGCGAGATATATTGTGAAGCTAAAAAAGTAATATTATTAATGTCATAAATTATATAACTGTGTAAATAGTTCGTAAGAATAAACGTCTTTCCGTTTTCACACAAAAAAAAATTATACAACAGAATAAAAAAAACAGGCCATAATTTTGTAAATAAGTATCTGCCACAGATATCAAATATCGTATCTGCCACAAATACATCAAAAATGTTTCGTTTAAATACGTAATAATAATTCATTATACATTTCTATTAATTTGAAATATATTGAGCTTATGAAATTTCTAAATATACTTCAGAAGATAAATCAAAGTTCAAGATATCTTTAAATTACCTAACTTTTAACAATAACCTAATTAGCTATCAACTTTTCAAGAATATGAAAAGTTTGAATTGAGATAAGAAAGCTAGGTTACACGCGAGTACAAGAACCACTGCAGGATAATTTGGAAAGACGCCAAACTGTGAGCACTTTTGCCATTGCTTTTAAAATTGTGATCACAATCTGGGCTACGTTTTAAATGATAGATAAATATTAAAATACAAAAGTAATTAACTATAGATGTGAAAATTAAACTAATGTTTGTCATAGTGGCGCAGTTGCACAAGCGTGTGACTGTAAACGTGACAGCTAGGGTTCTCTCTTGTTGATTCTCACTCCAGGAAATAAAATATTTAATCTCATAATTATGTTTTATTTATTTATTTTTATTTTATCTTCACGCTGTATCCCGCACGAGGCAGGGTAGGCAGAGGGAACCCGGAAGCCTAGTGTTGAGACACTCCGTTCCACTTCCGTTCCCCATTTTCCGCCGAATTTGAGGCATTGCGTGTTGAGTAGCGGAACTCAACGCCGCGCTTTGCCTTATTACTGGAAACTTGGGAACCTAGTGTTAAGACTTTACAACTACCGTTCTCCACTTTCCGCTGAATTTGAGGCATTGCGTGTTGAGTGGCGAAACTCAACGCCGCGTTTTGCCTTGTTACCAGAGCAAAAAAATAAAAACATTAAATATTTAATTTAAAAATATTAAATATTTAATTTCCTCGAGTGGAGATTGAACCCACAACCTGTCGTTTACACTACACGCTTGTGTCGCTGCACTACGACAGACCTCAATTTTATCTTTTTTTGTAATAATTATATTTATATTTCATGTATTTTTCTTTACGCTTGGTGACAAAAAAACAAAGAACATAATTATTTAAGACAAATTTCACGGTGTGAAAAATATGACTCGCAATGAATAATATTTTATCACTATTGTAACTATATGAGCGTGGCGGCGGTTAACGACTTTTCGTCCTGACATAGTGTCGTATAATTGGATTGTCTGTATGAACTTTTTGATTGCCAATATAACGGCACTGAGCGTAAAATGACATATTTCTGGGTTATGATAAAATATTTAAAAAAGAAGAAGCGTGTATGTTAACGTGATAGATAGTGGGGTCGATTCCCACTCGAGGAAATTAAATATTCTATATATTCAATTTTGTGCTCTGGCAACGAGACAGTCAGAAACAGAGACCGCACCTTACTATGGAGAACAGGGTGAGGAATTATTATTAATAAATAATTTATTGCTCTGTGTGGGGATCGAACCCACAACCGAGGAGCTTTGGGACACGCTTGCTGCTGGACCGTGTATTTTGGTTAAAGATAAAGAAAAATATTATTAAATATTTTAACAAATTTTGTTAAGAAAATGTTACTTACACTAACATAAGTAATGATAGAATCTGTTTGAAAGCAAATTCGTCTTATACAAATTATCATGCATATAAGATATATAAGGTATATTTGTTAATAAATATAACTAAATGGAAAATAAATATATATTTTTTACTTTTATGCTGTGTTCTGCATATAGCAGGGTGTTCAGAGGGAAGTTGGGAAACTAATGTTAAAAGATTCCGTTTCATTTCTAAATTTCTCTCGAAAAAACTTTGGCGAAAAATAGAGAAAAGGACGGATGGTCTTAACCCTAGGTTCCCAAGTGCCCTAGACCTACCGTGCCGAGAGCCATACAGAATGAAGCTGAAAAATCAAATGAGAATAAAATGGTTCCGAGGCAAAGCGTAGCGTTGAGTCCCGTCACCAGCTTAACGAATTCAGGGGAAAGTGGGGAAAGGAATCGTCGATAACATGGTGAATAATGTTGAAATATATAAATACCGTGCGTGTACTGGCGTGACCATTCATTTTATATAAAATGAACTATAAATAAAGTGGCTTATGGTTTTTTCTAACAAATATTTGTATTAATATTTTAAGTTTTCAGTCGTACCATATTTCACAAATGAGCGAGCGTCGAATTTCATATAAGACGCAGTTAAATGAGGCCTGTCGTGGCGCAGCGGCACAAGAGTGTGACTGTAACCGACAGGTTCTGGGTTCGATCCCCAGTCGAGGAAATGAAATATTTAATATTTTCAATTTAAATATTTAATGTTTCATTTCTTCGCTCTGGTAATAAGGCAAAGCGCGGCGTTGAGTTCCGCCACTCAACACGCAATGCCTAAAATTCGGTGGAAAGTGGGGAACGGAAGTGGAACGGAGTGTCATAACACTAGGTTTCACTTCCGTTCCCTCTGCCTACCCTGCCTAGTGCGGGATACAGCGTGAAGCTGAAAAAAAATAATAAATAAATTCAATATTTTGTATGCTCTCAGGGATCGTAGAGACTCTGATATCTGATATTAAATTTTCATAGAAAATCTTGATAGACGACCAGACGAGCAACAAAGTGTTCCTATAAGGGTTCCGTTTTCACCTTTTGAGGTACGAAACTCAAAAAAAAAAATAAAGTTTTTCACAATCTCCATATAAAATATTCCATCACTTATCAGATATTACAATTCAAATTACTATCATTTAATTACTATAAAATTTTGCGTTTTTAGTAAAAAACATGGGCGTAGACGAAGTTTATTAGAACTTACTATCACGCATAGCGAATAAATTGGTTTAGTCCTATCGCGCTGTCAAAGTTCAACAAATAAAAATATCATTGTATGAAAATTATCAGTTTAGGTTTAATTTTATATAATATTAATTCAATTACGTATCATTTAAAAATATAAAAGTTAGAAATGTGTTAAAATTATAAATTTATTAGTCAATTAATAATTGTGCTAAAATATTAGTTCATTTATGACAAAATAAATCACTATTTACTTAGTTATAACATTATGTCAAGGTTATAATACGTACTTTACCATTTAAATAAAAAAGCGATAAATTTGTATAATTGTTTTACTAATTAGGAATAATTAACCTATCCATCTAATAGGTAAGAAGGTCTTCTAAATTAAATCAAATAAGCTCAGTATTAAGTAACATTTAAGAAGATTAGTAATGAAAATACACTTACTAAACTTTTCACGGTCAGCTTTCTAATTTGTACCAAGGAGCTTTATCAGTCACCGGAAGCAACCGCTACTTTGCAGATTAATTAACGTTCTCTGTTCACACCGATATATTGTACAAAGTTCACAAAGATTGAAAGTTTACTGGTAAGAAAAATGCTTTTATTTGAAACTTTTCACTTAACATTTTCAAGCCGTACCCCATTCTATAAATTGTCAAACTTTGAAGATTTAATCCACTTAAGGACGTTTTTGGAGAGATCGCATTGCGCATGACTGTAGCGTAGCGGGAAAACCAAGGACATACCGCGATCGGGCTCAGGCTGGGAAGCACGAGTCGCTCGTCATTGTTTATTGGAATACGGACGCGTTTAATAACTCGTAAACATTATCTTTAAAAAATATATATTTGTTAAAGTCAAAAAAAAAACTCAAAATACTTATTCTGATCGTTATTGTTGAAATAAACTGACTTTTAATGTGGATGTGTTATTTAAAATGAAGAAAAGAAAAAGATTATTTGTGATTATAGTGAATATGTCATTAATTTGATAGATGTGCATGTGATACTATAATAGCTGAATAAATATTATGTAATGAGAACAGTGCTTCAAAACGTGACAATGAAAGTGTTTACGCTGTTAGCGCTTTGCGGTAAGTACTTTGTAAATATAGAGTTAAAAATAGTGATATTTCCTTTATTTGTTATATACAAATATTTTGCTTGACGGTATGATTGATAATTATATAAATAATACATACAAGCAGCTACACGATTACTTATTTCTAAATTTATTAAACGTTTTAAGCAAAATCACGAAATCGATCAAGTTTAAGCAAATGTTTCTTAATAGTAATGTTTAAATTTGATATTTCGTCAATATCTGTAATGAATGACTCTTATTTTATAAAACTAAATGAAGATTTATACATATTTTTAATTATAAAGTAGAAAGTTAAATTATAAAGTAATAATTAGAAAGTGATATTAGGCTGTCGCGGTACAGGGACACAAGCATATGAATATAAGTACGACAGGTTGGTTGAGTTTTCATTCGAGGAAATCAAATATTTAATATTTTTACTTTTTTGTTCTGGTACCGAGGTAAAATTCGCTATGTGCGGGAAAGTGAACAGTGTATAACTAAAAAAACCCCAAAAAATAAAACAAATGACTCAATATTCAAGGACCAATTCAATTGAATAACTAATTAGTACTTGTTCTTAGATTAGCAATATAATCTTAAATTAGCAATATGAAGCAATTATAATGTGTATTATATTATCGAATATTGACGTATAAAAGTTACTGTAAATGTATTGTAACAACAAAGGTTAATTAATAGCTTTTAAAGCCCATAACCACTTCACGATTCTGAAGTTCATTATCACCTTTAAATAATTTTATTATGATTTTTTATGAAAAATCAAGTCAATTGCCAGATGTGATTTCTTTTTTTTTTAGCTTCACACTGTATACCGCACGAGGCAGGGTAGGCAGAGGGAACCCAGGAACCTAGTGTTATGACACTTTGTTCCACTTCCGTTCCCCACTTTCCGCCGAATTTGAATGGCGGAACTCAACGCCGCGCTTTGCCTTTTTACCAGAGCGAAGAAATGAAACATTAAATATTTAAATTAAAAATATTTAATATTTCATTTCCTCGATTGGGGATCGAACCCAGAACCTATCGGTAACAGTCACACGCTTATGCCTCTGAGCCACGACAGGCCTCTGCTTTTTTTAAACAACTGCTATATTATTTCTTTAAATAATGATTATTTCTATTTATAATCTACAAATAGTAATATTTTAATACTAAATTGTATATAATTTATCACATATTATTTCCTTTGCTATACAACAAACTTACATTTATGCAAAATCTAAAATTCAATTTCCAATTTTTATTAGCGACTCTTTACATATAGACATTGTATTTAAAAGTTGTATAAATTAAAATTTACTCACTAACTCATACAGCTTCTCGCTGTATCCTGCACATACATAGGCAGGGTAGGCAAAAAGAACTTGGGAACCTAGTGTTAAGACACTCCACTTCCGTTCCACACATGCCGCCGAATTTGAGGCATTGCGTGTTGAAAGGCGGAACTCAAGAGCGAAGAAATGAAAACATTAAAAAATTAAATTAAAAGTATTAAATATTCCATTTCCTCGAATGGGGATCGAACCCAATGCCTGTCAGTTAAACTCACTCGTACAACAATTAACCGAAGACTATAACCAACTTGAGAACGTATTAAATACAAATAGCTTTCAAACGTATTGTAGTTCAAGGAATAGTGATTAGTGTATCGTCCTCTATCGTCAAACGGCCAGTTATCTTGTGTTTGCATGAATTACTTTTTACTTGTGTACGAGAGTTAATTAAGAATGTTTCAATATTTTTATTTTATAGGTGATAAGGCAATGCACGAAGATGGGTTTTGCTACTAAACACGCAATGTTTGCAAATGTTTGCTGGAAATTTGGAAATGAAAGTATTTTAATGATAATAGAGTGTTCTAAAACAATTTTACCAAGTATATAGAAGCCCCTCTTGCTATGTGAAGAATATAATGAGAAGCTAAAAAAACACATACAAAGATATAATAATAATAATAATAATACATCGTTTATTCATGACAAAAATTACAAAAAACAATTTATAACGATAATAACTGCATTAGTTGTAAACTGTGTCGCGGTTATTAACGCCCGCCTCTCATGCGTCGTTTCATATAGTAATTTTACAAGATTAAAATAAAATAAACAACAATATAATAATAATTAAGCGCAAAAGAAAAATAAAAATACAATGACAAAAAAACTAGCTAATTGATATAATAAAATAATAATAAAAAAAATATTATTCATAAAATTATAAGAGATAATAAAAACAAAAAGAAGAATATATATATATATATATATATATATATATATATATATATATATATATATATATATATATATATATATATATATATATATATATATATATATATATATATACATATACATATACATATATATATATATATATATATATATATATATATATATATATATATATATATATATATATATATATATATATATATATATACAAATGAATGTATGTAATATCGTTATCTAAAAATCTATCTACTTATTGAAAGTTAAATTTGAAAGTTAAATGTTAAATATATTTATTTCAAATGATTATGTCAAAAATAAACTGAGAATGCAATTTCTCTTAACAGCGGTTTGCGGTGCGTCATGGTAATGAGACTATTTTGAATGACGGCTTGGTCGGTGCTTGCTCACTTTTTACTAGCTTAACGTACTTTTGTGCTACTGTCAATATAAAATCGATTTTTTATGGATGATTTTTCAATTGTTATGATTTACTAAGGAAATTAAGTTAAAATTCTGATGAAAAGCATTTGGTTCTCTCGTTTTGTATTACTTTGCACTTTTAACTTTTTATTTGTCGTTGTCATTCGTTTGGGAATCGAACCAACAATTGACACTGTTACAGTCGCATGCTTGTATCCCTGCGCCACAGCTCTCAATAACAGTTAAGTAAAATATTTACCTAATAATACAAATTTTAAGACAATATCTGATTTATGTAATTAAAATTGAAGAGGCCTGTCGTGGCGCAGCGACACAAGCGTGTGACTGTAACCGATTGGTTCTGGGTTCGATCCCCAGTCGAGGAAATGAAATATTAAATATTTTCAATTTAAATATTTATTGTTTCATTTCTTCGCTCTGGTAAAAAGGCAAAGCGCGGCGTTGAGTTCCACCACTCAACATGCAATGCCTCAAAATTCGGCGGAAAGTAGGGAACGGAAGTGGAACGAAGTGACCTAACACTAGGTTCCCGGGTTCCCTCTGCCTACCCTGCCTCGTGCGGGATACAGCGTGAAGCTAAAAAAAAAATTGAAATAAATTCTTTAGTAGAATGTTCGTTATAATAATTTGAGGCCTGTCGTGGCGAAGCGGCACAAGCGTGCCTAACCGACAGGTTGTGGGCTCGATCTCCACTCGAGGAAATGAAATATTTAACGTTTTCAATTTAAATATTTAATATTCTTATTACTTCGCTCTGTTACAAGGCAAAACGCGGCGTTGAGTTCCGCCAATTTCGTTGGAAAGTGGGGGAACAGAAGTGGAACGGAGTGTCTTAACACTAGGTTCCCAAGTTCCCTCTGCCTTCCCTGCCACTGAGTAATAATTCTAAGTAAAGCTAAATAGATAACAAATACCTGGCTGGAAAGTATTTGATTTGCTTATCTGTGACATACGTACTGACGAAGAAACGTCAATTCTATCGCATATACGGATATGTTCACGCCATGTTTCAGCTTCTGGCACTCAGCCAGCTGATGGTTACACCTTACAACAGCGATTAATTTCACAGTGCAACTCAAACTTCTCCAAAAGTCAACGTACAGATAGATATGAACGAGTTTATATGCAAGCTGAATAATGTGACGAGTCGGAGATAATTAGGATAACATTATAGGGGTTTGGAAAACTGTAAATGTAATTTTGTTCTAATAATAGAGTATTTAAAATTTTTACTATGTTTTAAAGTGTTATTCCACACTTAGGGCAGAAAATACTAAACTTAAATTTAAAAAGCGTATAAAAATTTTGAACGAAGCAGGATTTGAACCCGCGCCTCTGGAATACCGTTCCAGCGCTCTGACCAACTAAGCCATTCGTTCTCATCAAACTCCGTCGAAATTTTTATACGCTTACAACTTATTTATGTTGTTAGCATCTCTGTAGGTTCTTCGTTCAAATTTTTTTTAGTATTTTTTTAGTATTTTCTGTTCTAAGTGTGGAATAACACTTTAAAACACAGTAAAAATATTAAAATAAGTAGTATTCTCTCTTGCCAAACGATAATTCTTACGAGTTGTCTTTGGGTAGCGGAAATTTGTAAAAATCTCCCTACAGAGATGCTAACAACATAAATTAGTTGTAACAAGCGTATAAGAATTTCGACGGAGCTTGGTGAGAACGAATGGCTTAGTTGGTCAGAGCGCTGGAACGGTATTCCAGAGGCGCGGGTTCAAATCCTGCTTCGTTCAAAAATTTTACACGCTTTTTAAATTTAAGTTTAGAGTATTTAAAAGTTGCTACAGTTCGGAAATATCTGTTTTAGTAATGATTGTGGATTCGGTACTAATATTTTATGTATATAAAGCTTAGTTTTACATAATAAATATTCTGTCATCTCCATAAATTATGTTGAATTTACAAACAAATTACAATTCAACGGTTTATTCAACGTATTATAGGTTCTTCTATTGTAAACACAAGATTAAATTCTTACAATTATTTAAAATAAATGTTTTACAAAAAATCGTTATGCCTAATTAGAAAATATCATACACAGTTATAATTTATAACTCAAACATAGTGAGGTCTGTCGTAGCGTAGGGGCACAAGCTTGTTACACGCGACCGGTAGTAGTTTAGATCCACACTCGAATAAAAAAATAAAATATTTAGTATTTTGAAATATTTAATATTTTTTGCAATGTCTCAAATACGTCTGAAAGTAGGAAACTGAACAGAATGTCTTAACCTTAGGTTCCCAAGTTCCCTCTGCATACCCTCCCATGTGTGGGATACAGCATGATAACAAAAAAGAAAGAAATTTAAGATAGCGAGAAAATTGAATTAGTTATTTCATCATACCCATTTTAATATTTATATTATTAAATAAGTTATAATACCTTTGTACTCGAGTTTGAGAGCTTTTAGCCCAAAACTAATTTACGTGAGCCGTAAAGTTTAAACGACACTCACTCACTACTTCCAACAAAACATGACACCGACACATAATTTCAGTTTCATTCTACCAATTAACTCGCTCGACGTAATTATAACGCTATACATATGTATATAACGTTTAGTAAGTATTAGTAGTTAGTTTAGTTGATTAACATCCTAATAATTGAGCTTTTGTCTTTGACTGACAACCTGCGAGCTTTCTCATCAGATATTCATATTCATTTTATAAGACATTCGCTTACAGGAGCAATTATATAAACGAAGTTTATAATAAATCAATGATGTAGAGATATAATCTACGGAATAATTTACAAATTAAAAGTAAAACAATAGAACTACAAAAGATATTTAAGAGCAGCAACTCTTTGTTATTAACTACGAGTTACATTTAACAAATCTGTACTTTTTATTGGGGCATTTATTATTGTAATAAAATAATGATTTTTAAACTTTTGGTTTGTTTGTCTGTGCGTTTGTACGCGCTAATTTCAGCAACGGATAACTAAATTGAACCTTGCATTTTTCACAGTGATAATGTTATTAGAACAAGATATTTAACTAAGGCCGAGGCGTCGAGGCCTGTCGTGGCGCAGCGGCACAAGCGTGTGACTGTAATCGACAGGTTCTGGGTTTGATCCCCAGTCGAGGAAATGAAATATTTAATATTTTCAATTAAAATATTTAATGTTTTCATTTATTCGCTCTGGTACAAGGCAAAACGTGGCGTTGAGTTTCGTCAATCAACACGCAATGCCTCAAATTCGGCGGAAAGTAGAGAACTGAAGTGGAATGGAGTGTCTTAACACTAGGTTTCCAAGTTCCCTCTGCCTAACCTGCCACGTGCGGGATACAGCGTGAAGCTGAGATATATTTAACTAATATTAAATAAAGTTAGCGGCCGGAGTTTAGGCGAGTCGCTATTTATTATGCCGTTTTAAAACGTTAAAAATATAAGAGCCGGTTTCACCACTGGCGGATATAGTACCGGGTAGCCTTATAAGAAATATCTTTTTCGCATTATTGTTGCTCTGTCATCTTTTACGTGACATAACAACACGTTATAATATTTGATGGAGAAAAAGCAAAAAAATATAAATCTTTGCCTGTAAGATAGCATTAGTTTTCAGATGACTATCTGAAACTTTTGTCATAATCTGTATTATCGTTACATTTTTCTTTTTAAATACCTTGCTCTATTCTTAATCATTGTTTTATATAACGATGGCCCCAAACACTTTATTCCATGTAGATTTTTTCTATATATTTTATCATTCAGGCTTATAAAAATATATTGATTTGTTTTTTGTACTTTACGTAATTCTACATAATATTTACGTATATTAAAAATTAAAGTATTAACCGGTGTTGGTAAGAAATATTGACACTTATAAATAAATATATGTAAGTCTATTTCTTTGTCGATAATTTATCTTCACTATGTCAAATAGTTAAATGGACGTGTTACTTAATATTATTACAAAAATATTTTTTTATACTGAAATATACTTTTATAAAATGCAGGAAAACTAAATTTTTTCTAAGTAAATATACAACAACTAAAGATACCTCGTGTCTAATCTAGATATTTTGTTTCATAAAGATCTTAAATTGGGTTACTTGTCAAGGGAATACGCGATGTACGACAGGGCCCCGTATTACTAGAGTTGTTACTACACATGACATGTTAATATTAAATAGCAAATGTTTTTTTTTTTTTCTTTTTTTTTCAGCTTCACGCTGTATCCCGCACTAGGCAGGGTAGGCAGAGGGAACGGAAGTGGAACCTAGTGTTATGACACCCACTTTCTGCCAAATTTGAAGCATTGCGTGTTGAGAGGCGGAACTCAACGCCGCGCTTTGCCTAAATAGCAAATGTAATGTAATGTAAGATAGGTCATAGCGAATTGAAACGATCTCTCAGATTAATTTTTTGTTTCATTTATAGGATACTAATAATTTTAGAATTTTAGATTTGCTACTTAAAAAAATGAAGTTAAAGTTAAAAATATATTGTTGGGCAAAGCATATTACTCAATTCAAAAATATTAACAATTTAAGAATGCGTCGGATTAAATGCTGTTGGAAGTCACTCAGGAAGCTATGTTATATATATATATATATATATATATATATATATATATATATATATATATATATATATATATATATATATATATATATATATATATATATATATATATATATATATATATATATATATATATATATATATATATATATATATATATATATATATATATATATATATATATATATATATATATTTTAATTGATATCTTGAAAACTGCAACTGTTGAGTTTCTTGCCGGCTCAGCAGACTCGCCTTCCGAGCCGGTGGTAGCGTCCTGTAGGACTGGCAATACAGACAATTGTATGTAACTTGACGATTCAAAAGTGCTTGGGATGGCCTAATTGAATAAAGAATATTTTGATTTGATTTAATACAAAAAAAAACTATTTCTAACAAAGGGTTGTTATAAATAGTTTTTTATGTACATTGTTATTTATTATGGATATGTATACTTGAATTCTGTTTATTTTTTTCTTAAAAGAATAGAGAACAATAGAATAAAAAATAAAAAAAGCTTAAAACAGTAATAACTTTCGTACATATAACTCAATTTGTATATAAATTATGACTTAATTTAACTACGTGCAATTAACTTTAAGTAGTTTATTTAATGTTCCGTAATACTCCACGCTGTTATAATTAATTGCGTACAACTACTTGTGTGCTTTGTGGATGCTTTACTTATATACTATTTTAGCTATATTATAATTTTGAGTAGTAATATTTATACTTCATGATTAGTTATGTTGTTGTACGAAAAGTGGAAAAAATAAGGCTTCGTTTTAATCATTAGTAACTAAATAAAAATCTATGAGTTTGCATTAAAGGGAGTTACCTTAACTACATATATGGTGCAGTACTTTCATATACGGAGATACAGAAACTAAAACATTAAATGAGTACACATCGCTGATATATTGTTATGTAATTCTAGTACAATACCTATGTTAACTTTACTGAAAAGTAAAGAAATATTATACCATATTCGGTAATATCATCACGATATTCTTATACGCTTGTTACAACTTATTGAAGTTGTAAGCATGTTTGACGTAGCTTGTTATTGTATGGCTTAGTGGGTAGAGCGCTTAGACGGGTTCTAAGCGGCGCGGGTTCAAATCTTGCAACGTTCAAATCTTTAGACGTTTTCAAAATCATTATTTTTCTTTCTTAAGCAAAGATTAACACATTATATTCATACACAGCTTCACACTGTATCCCGCACATGGAAGTGTATGCAGAGGGAACTTGGGACCTAGTGTTAAGACACTTCGTCTTGTTCCCTACTTTTCTCCGAATTTGAGACATATCATGTTGAATGTCGGAACCCAACGCCGCCTTTAGACTGGTTACTAGAGCGAAGAAATGAAAACATTAAATATTTATATTGAAAATATTAAATATTTAATTTCCTCGAGTGGGGACTGTCAACCTGTCGCGTTGGAGTCACATGCTTGTGCCCTTGTCCCAACACATATCAAAAACTAAACACTTTTAAGATTGTAAAAATGTTTATTTAATAGCATTATCTCTTACCAAATTATAATTAGTCATAATATAAATCCTCCTAAAATTACTTACTTACTTACTTACTTACTTAGCTTCACGCTGTATCCCGCACGAGGCAGGGTAGGCAGAGGGAACCCGGGAACCTAGTGTTAAGACACTCCGTTCCACTTTCCGTTCCCCACTTTCCGCCGAATTTGAAGCATTGCATTTGCATTTGAGTGGCGGAACTCAACGCCGTGCTTTGCCTTATTACTAGAGAGATTTCATTTCCTCGTCTGGGGATCGAACCCAGAACCTATCGGTTACAGTCACACGCTTGTGCCACTGCGCCACGACAGGCCTAAAATTATGCTAACAATATGAAGAAAATGTAACAAGCGTATAGCATTTCCGATGTAGCTTAATTAATTAATAAAAGGCATGGGTTAGTTAGTCAAACCTAGGGACTGGATGGTTTATAAAATGGCTTAAAATTTTGACGCATCCAAAAATCGCCACGTTATTATCTCTATAAGTATTCTGAAAAATAAGTACACAACATTTCTAATGTGAACTAACCATAAAAAAAAACAAATTATTGTAATCGTTATATATTATTAACAGAAGCTGCGCTTTGCCATAACGTTATATTAACGTTAAGGCAAAGCGCGGTGTTGAGTTCCGCCACTCAACACGCATTGCCTCAAATTCGGCAGAAAGTGGGGAACGGAAGTGGAACGGAGTGTCACTAGGTTCCCAGGTTCCCTCTGTCTACCCTGCCTCGTGCAGGATACAGCGTGAAGCTAAGAAAAAGAAGAAAAAGTTATATAATTATACTGACGGAACAATGAATAATTAATAATAAGATTTATTATTTTTACAATTTTTTTTTTACAATCAAGTTATTTATCATATATTTCCAGACCGAAACAATGGAAAGTGAAAAACATTCAAGATAACAAGAAACGTTGGCGTGCAGCCAGAATTGGCGACAATTACGCCTTTTTGCTGTTGAAAATATTTTTTATATTACAACAAGGATGTTTTCATCTAACAACTTCTCAAAATCTCTGTCTTCAATTACGGAAAGAGCATCAGATATATTTTTCTTTTTATGGAACAATCTTACATCAAGAATGTTATTTTTACGTATATGTCGCATAATTTGAGGTATTCACAGAGATGTTTCAAACATATAACGTATTAGATGGGTGTTATAGTGACTACACTCTGGTCGGTTATAAAACCACAGCGTAGGAGCTACATTGTAAAATTTGTACTCTTTTTAAAGAGTCACGATCCATGTAGCTGAAGTTGCGTCTCTAAGATAAAATCTAAGTTAAATCCTGCAATGTTAACATTTTTGTACGTTTCCTATCATACATCCGACTTTATAACTATGTATGTAGGTGGTGCTCTTAGTTTTCTTTACACAAATAAATTTGTGTGCCAGATTCTACAACACTTCTCTTTGGCATTTATTTAGGTACCTATTAAATAGCGGCACAAGAGTGTGACTGTAACCGACAGGTCCTGGGTTCGACTGGGAAGTCGAGGAAATGAAATATTTAATATTTTCAATTTAAATATTTAATGTTTCATTTCTTCGCTCTGGTAATAAGGCAAAGCGCGGCGTTGAGTTCTGTCACTCAACACGCAATGCCTCAAATTCGGCGTGGAACGGAGTGTCATAACACTAGGTTTCACTTCCGTTCCCTCTGCCTACCCTGCCTAGTGCGGGATACAGCGTGAAGCTGAAAAAAAAAAACCTATTAAATAATAGTACTTAGTGAATGACAAGGACATAAATTGTACAGTAAATCAGTGAAAATTCCACATTCACATATGGGTTTTAAGATTTATTCTAATACTTTTACAAAAAAGTGCTACCGATTCGTTCAACTAATTTCCTTAGTAGTTATACTTGCAGTCATAAGGACGCATTATAAAGTGCAATATATATTTAATGATTTAAATAGTTGAAAATAATATGTCTAGAATATCTATTTGCATATCCTGCTATATACGGAAGATACGAGAAGCTATTAATATACGTTTAAGTTTTGTTAGTATTTGTACTTTTGGCGCACGAGCACAAGCGTGCAAGTAACAGTAACTGAGAAAGGTTATGGACAAGTAAAATAAATATTTTATATTTTCAATTTTCTATTTTTTGCTGTTGAGTGTCTTAATACGAGCCTTCCAAATTCTTTCAGAATATTTTGACATGTGCGGGATATAGCGTGAAGCTGATAATTAGCTAGTTGATTTTATAATATTTAAAGAGTGTTTAGCCGTGTGATTCCGGCTTAGAATAGGATCACCCTGGTACTGATGGTATCGTAAGAGACGACTAAAGTGCGTGTGGTAGAGTCACGTTGCCAGTAATGGCAACACCCATGGGCAGACTCGACCGGATTATTACCACCCCCGTCATTTAAGACCGGCGTTAAGTAGTGCCTTTGGCCACTGCGTTTCGTGGGCCCTGGTGCCTTTCCACCTTAAAGGACGGCAACGCTCCTGTACCTCCTGTGGAGTTACTCGGGGCCGTGGGCGACGGTGATCACTTACCATCAGGTGACCCGTACGCTCGTTTGTCGTTTTTTCCATAAAAAAATGAATAAGCATGTTATTAATATTTATTAAAACTAACAGTAATAATTATATAGTACAGACAAGCGATTATATAGTAAAGTAATATCTTTCACTTTTTTCTCCCTACAAGGCAATAATTAGGCCTGTCGTGGCGCAGCGGCACAAGCGTGTGATAAATTTGTGGGCTCGATTTCTACTCGAGGAAATGAAATATTGAATATTTTCAAATTAAATATTTAATGTTTTCTTTTTTTTGCTTTGGTAAAAAGGCAAAGCGCGGCGCTGAGTTCGGCCACTCAACATGAAATGCCTTAAATGTGGGGAACGGAAGTGAAAAAGAGTGTCTCAGCACTAGACTCCCAAGTTCCCACTGCCTACCCTGCCATGTGCGGGATACAGCGTGAAGCCGGGTATACATAAAAGCTAAAATTAAAAATACGGTAACCTTAAAAACGTATAACCAAATCGTTAAAGTATAATTCAGTAACACACTAACTATCAATACTGACGCAGATCAATACAGATACAGAATTAAATGTAGTTACTCAGCTTCACGCTGTATCCCGCACTTTGCAGGGTAGCCAGAAGGAACTTGGGATCCTAGTGTTAAGACACTTCCGTTTTCCACTTTCCGCCGAACATGAGACATTGCGTGTTGAGTGGCGGAACTCAACGCCGCGTTTTGCCTTGTACCCGAGCGAAGAAATGAAAACATTAAAAATATTAAATAATTCATTTGCTCAAGTGGGGATCGAACCGACAACCTGTCGGTTACAGTCACACGCTTGTGCCGCTGCGCCACGACAGGCCTCTGAACGTTGTTATCCATTAGTAATAGTATCGAAATTTTGTATGAAATTCAAAACTTTATTTGTATGTTTGACAAAGAGTACACAATCGTGATTGTGTACTCTTTGTCAAATTCTATTTGTTATTTTGTGAATTATTCATATTCACACTTGTAAAGATAAAATGTTTCAAATTGAGCTTTTCCTTAGCTTACTTAGGTGACCCTTTCCGGCTTTCATGTATTATGCAAAGACTGTTAACGTTTTCGAAACGTACTCAATTTCACACCTTAATATATGTATTTTGTAATTTAGGGACTTCATTAACTTTAAATTAAAATATTTAAATTCAGCTCATGAAAAACTACCTCTAAATATTTTTACTTGTGCTTTGTAACATTTACGAAGTTAATGCTTTAGATGTCTAATATATGAAGAAGTTGTATTTTTTTAGTTTAACACTGTATACTGCACATATAAATGTAGGCAGAGGGAACCCTGGGAACCTAGTTTTAATTTTCTTGATATGAATCCATTTTATAACTTATTTTAGCTTCACACTGTATTCCACAGTGTTCAGGTGTGGAGCTTAACACCGCGTCTTGCCTTGAGTAGTTTTTTTAATATACGCACTGTTTTTTAAATCGCCAAGCGATTTAGTTATTTGAAAAAAAAAGAAAAAAGAAATACATACAGTAAACTGAAGACTTATAAAACATCGAGAAGTGGGTCAGATTCTTTTGATAATAAAAAACCTTCTAGATTGGCATCTAGCTTGATGGGATGTATATATTTATTTCTAAGGAAAGTAAAGAAAGAAGAAGAAGAAGAAAGACGGAAGTAATAAAATTTATAAATAACGATATTCTTTTTAACAAATAATTTCAAGATATATTAAAAATTTCGGTAGACCATAAAAAAATATTATATATAATATTTGATACAGTTATCGTGGCACCAATCTTTGAGTTACATCTGAACTATCTTTGATGTTGAGTAAGAGTTCATACGTGTGACGTTGGGCATCAAGGGTGGTGCACATTTTACTTGGCTTAAATGGTTTATACTGTTCTTAAAGTTCTGTCTGCGCCTCCAGCATTGCACTGATAGTACAGTTAATTTATAATATATTGTTTTTGTTTTTATCGTCATGTTTGATTTATTATAAATGAAAGGTAATGTTGTACACATTATTACTGTACAAGATTTGTCTAAAATATATATGTCTAAAATGTATAAAAAAAAACAATTGTATACACATAGTTATTTTTAATGAAGAGTCATATCAGACATGTCTGACGAGCGTAAAAATTATAAAAAAAGAAATGTAGGCTCTAGTAATCAATTTTATTTTAGCTAACAGTTACTATAAACTGTAAATTACAAATATACATCCTGACAGTAAACTGAAAACTTATAAAACATCGAGAAGTGGGTCAGATTCTTTTGATAATAAAAAAACCTTCTAGATTGGCATCTAGCTTGATGGGATGTATATATTTATTTCCAAGGAAAGTAAAGAAAGAAGAAGAAGAAGAAAGACGGAAGTAATATATAAAACAATTGTATACACATAGTTATTTTTAATGAAGAGTCATATCAGACATGTCTGACGAGCATAAAAATTATAAAAAAGAAATGTAGGCTCTAGTAATCAATTTTCTTTTAGCTAACAGTTACTATAAACTGTAAATTACAAATATACATCCTGACAAAAGTTTATATTTATAATATTAGGAAAATTTACATTCAATTCTTTATAGAAAAGTCACCGTAATAAACAACCATTTGCTACGCGTTGCTTATACTGTTCTCTGTACACATTACATGCCTTTTGAGTAAAAAAGACTTATTCCCAAAAGTTTATCTCAGTAGCAATTTACTTAATCGGGACGGTCGCGTCGGTGTAATCACCGTTAGGATTTGCGTTCTTCGTCGGTAATACTTTGTCTTACAATTACTTTTCTCCATTCTATTAATGTTTCGTTGCAAAAATTGAGGTTTAGTGGATTTTGTCTTTGCTTTGGCTTTATAATGATAATATTTTATGGATATTAAAGAAAAAGCTATTTTCTTTTGTAAGCCTTATTGAGATTTCGTAAAACAGTAACCTTACCTTAACGAAGAATCATTATAGGATACCAATTTCCGTTACAGGAACAAAAAACATTGATTTCTTATCATTATTATAAAGTTTATATTTTATTTTTATATGCTTACGTAGATAGAAATATCCGATACAAATCACAAATCTCACAAAATATATTATTCAAAAACAAAGTAATCTAACTAATATAATAATATTTTTCCCGAATTCAACCCCGACTGACCTCAGCAAACGTTTGTTTTAGTGACTTATTATTCAGTTTTAGTCTGTTGGTACGTATAATGTTTATATATAATATTACCATGTTTAAAATGAAAGTGTAAAAAAAAATATTTTTTTTTTCGGAATAATATCGTATTTAAATAACGTGGCGCAGCGACACATGCGTGTGACTGTAAACGATAGGTTGTGGGTTAAATCCCCACTCGAGGAAATTAAATTTTTAAATGCTTTCTATTCTTCACTCTAGTAGTAAGGCAAAGTGTGGCGTTGAGTTCCGCCACTCAACACGGCAATGCCTCAAATTTGTCGGAAAGTTGGGAGTGAAAGTGGAACGAAATGTTTTAATACTAGGTTCCCAAGTTCACCTTGCCTACTCACGTGCGGGATACAGCGTGAAGCTGAGCGAGTGAGTGAGCAAACTTATATTAAGCTAGTATTTAGAATAACTTAATTTCAGTCCGTAATAACAATGGTTGTTCCATGTCACTGTTAAGAAATCGTTGATAAACGGATTAATTAAACCATGGCCATGAATATTTTAATAAATTTTCCCGCTCTAATAGACGTTCAGTGGCGTTACAATACACAATGTCGCAATCAGGCGTAATCAACTTAGCAACGTAACTCGACCGTAGATTCTCCCCGCCTGTTTTGTTATGCTCAGGAAAAATTGAAAAGATTTTTATTTTTATGGAGTAATTTATCCTTCCACCACACAGTTAATCTATGGAATCCATATTATACATTCCATAGATTAACTGGGTGGGTGTCGGGTCCATGGTGTGGCAGAGAGAGTAACCTTGAGTAGCCCCGGGACTGGTGGTTCCGGGTGTATGTTTATTTGGTGGTTCCGGGTGTATGTTTATTTGATTCATTAATGTACTTTATAAAAACTTATAATATTTAGGGGTAAGTTTGTTTCTCTCGATACCGTAAGTTCTACAAAGAAGACATGTCCAACAGATCTAGAAAATATACATAAATCTAGTTTAAACGATGGAACGTCAATGATGAAACGTGTGATACATTTGAAATAATATTTAAATGTCTTTGCGAAGTGGATATGCCTTCTTTTACTAAAAGTCAATCCTTTTTGGGCTCTAGCTGCTGAGAAGCGTTGAGTATGATTTGGAGTACTCTATCATGGTGACGCGAGTAATACCTTCTATCTAGAAGCAACTTATAACCTGCCAATAAGTGCATGACTGTACCGATGGTCTCATGTACCAGGTAAAGTAACATTTTCCGGAGGGTTTTCCCCGTCTCACCATGTAACTCTTGGTTACTCTATGCTGAAATATTTAAAATACGTCGATCTACCCTTGCCTTTTTGGAACCCAGTTCTGCTCAATTAGTTATAAATTGTCTATGGAATTGAAATCTGATCCTTGATTCCTTGACACACTTGTTTTTAGAGAGTGATAAAACTTGTTCATTCTTTGATTTCTCCAGCTTTTGTATTTTGGTTCTTATGCAGGTTTCTTTTCTTAAAGTTGCTCTAGTTTCATATCAAATTTATTGTTATCCCTGAAAAAAGTTAAAGGATCAGCCAGTTGGGCCATAACCTATAACTTCAATATCTTTACAACACTAGCATCTACAACACTAGCCAAGAGGGTTTTGAAAATATCATATACATACAAGGAAAGGCGAAGTTAGGCGTGATGTCAAATAGTTGTTGTATATTCAAACCTTTTTAATATACCTTTTACCTATAGACTGTTGATCTATCTTAAGGTCATTAAGGAAATTATTGACAATTGTTTCTAAACGTCCTTTCTAATCTATCTTTCTAGCATGAAAATTGTTAGGCACTGATGATGTGTGTACTGTGGGATTTTCTTTGACATTCTTCAAAAATTAAAATGTATATTATTAAAAATAGGCTCTTACCTGTTTTGGTCCCTTGCCAGATCAATCCCTTCATGGTAACTTCTGTAGATCTTCACTATCTTCATTCTATAAATCAAATGGATCTCAAAAGATAAAGTGGATATATTGTGTACTCTTTTTGGCTCGAATTCAACTCTTGATGACTTGGTAAAAACACCATTTTTTGCCGTGTGGTAAAAACACCATTTTTTGCCGTGTGATTCCGGCTTAAAATAGGATCACCCTGGTACTGATGGTGTCGTAAGAGGCAACTAAAGTGCGTGTGGTAGAGTCACGTTGCCAGTAATGGCAACACGCATGGGCAGACTCGACCGGATTATTACCACCCCCGACATTTAAGACCGGCGTTAAGTAGTGACTTTGGCCACTGCGTTTCGCATTAGATAATGCCGGGCCCCGGTGCCCTTCCACCTTAAAGGACGGCAACGCTCCTGTAGTTCCTCTGGAGTTACACGGGCCCGTGGGCGACGGTGATCACTTACCACCAGGTGACCCGTACGCTCGTTTGCCGCCTTTTCCATAAAAAAAACCATCATCCTGAATTAGATACGTGCACACTATGTAGGACGTTTGTATCCCTACGACGTGGTCTAATTTCCCTTGACGTCAGGAAGTCCAAAAGTATTCCTACTATCGTGCTCAAGGCGTTTGTTCCCAAATTACTAATTAACCTGTGCGTCGCGCTTATTTTCTCATTCTTAAATCGCCAGAATTATCCTGTCTTCGTAGAAAGTAACACTGAAGAGTGCAGCTATCCTCAAGAAAGGTAACATCTTGGACCCATCCAACGACCGACCTATTGCAATCACATCCTTACTATCTAAAGCAATGGAGCGCAGATAAAGCTGTTTTCGTATTCTACCTCTTAGTATACCTAACTCACCGCTGGGCAAACACCATTGAGAGTAAGGGGGATGCTATTGCTGTCAGCCTCGACGTCACAATTTGCCACAACAACGCCTTTGATCGTTCAGCACAAAGCTAATCAATGTTACCATGTTATATATTTTCCGGGAGATTATGCGTTAGCCATTGACTATAGTGTACTCATTACGCTTTAAAATATCGTTTACTTTAGATTACTTTTATTAAAAATATATTTTTGTTTAAGATTAAAATAAATAAATGATTACTGATTTGTTTTTGACGAAAACTGGTAAAAAATAAAGACTAAAATAATTCAAATGACATTTTTATATATGTTTTGAGAGAGAATATTAATATAATAAAAGAAGAATATTTATATAATCACCCATAACGATATTTCAATAAATGAAATTTTGTAAAAATAAAATGGCAACGTAATTTTTCTGTTTAAAATAAAAACCGCCTTAATTAAACTATTAATTTTTATAATAGAGGTTTACCGAGCTGAACAACTTTACAAAATACATCGTAGTTTTCATTCATACGAGTAAATAAATAAACAATTTTCTCTGTTTGTGTACAATTTTAATTAACTATAACTCAAAGAAATTTTATAGAATTTATCTTTGAATTTTATACTTAATATTTCACTTCCGTTTCCCATCTTCCGCCGAATTTAAGTCATTGCGTGTTGAGTGGCAGAACTTAAAGCCGCTTGTTGCGAAAAACTGAAAACATTAAATATTTAAAATGAAAATATATTTATATATATTTCATTTCCTCGAGTGGGGATTGAACCTACAATCTGTAGTTTACAGTCACACGCTTTTGCTGCTGCGCAACCATAGGCCTCTTTGTTGTAGTACGTAAATATTATACTAAATACCGTCATTTGACTATTCTACCAAACATGTCACTATGATAGTTCAGAAATAGATATATGTTATGTATAATATTTACATATGAAATAAATATATGTAAATAATATATATTTTAATTTTGTTTCAGCATTAACATCAGCTCATGAAATAACTCAACTGAAGGTCCCGCTGTACGCGGACCCGCGGCGCGCCGCTGAGCTCAGCTGTCACTTCCGCATGGACGAGCAGAGACTGCACTCCGTCAAGTGGTACAGGGACATGCACGAGATATTCAGATACAGACCCTCACAGAAGGTTAATTTCTCGATCTTTATTTACTGACTTCCATACTATATTTAACTTAAATATTTTTAAATTGAAGACGTTAATGAGCGTTTATATGGTAAAATAGGCAAAAAAAACTTAGAAGTGTCTTTAGTATTGTGTGTTAAGTGGTAGAACTCAACGTCGCACTACCAAATTCATGAATTAAACGTTAAAAAAATAATTTTGCTTTTTAAAACTTCGTAATCGTTATTCTAATTATAGATTGTATACAATTTTCAAATTTTGATATCATATAGCTTTCAATTGGCTTATTATGCTTACGTTGTACTAATTAAATGATATCGCTACAGGTTCCAATCCGACTGTTCAATGTAACAGGGATAATGGTCCAAGGCGGCGAATGCCAAGTAAACTCATGTATGGTATGCGTTATGCCTCCACCGGTCGCTGTGAGAGCCGCGTACACTTGTGAAGTGTCCACTGAAGGCCCCAAGTTTCAGATAGCTAGACAAACGAAACATATGACTGTAGTTGGTAAGTCAAATGATTTTATAAGGATATGCTCCTATAATTAATATAATTCTATATAAGGTTGTATATGTTATAGACTGTTTTAAGCAGAAATGAGTGTAGTACTGAGTTTAGTATTCAATTTTATCAGCGGAGACAAAAATATATATATAATTTATGTAGAGTATACCTACATAATTATATAAGTGTCACCCAAAATTGTATTTTGAATTTGTACATTTCGAATTACTTGTTGCAATTTTTTAGAACTAAATCAATACTTCTGTCAGGTTCTGAAGCATTGTTATTTTAATGGATTTTATTATTTGATGTTTTTCACTTCTACTAAAACGGCTTGTATCTGTCTGAAGCTTTAGTTTACAACCACATTTTCAGTATTACTCAATAAGGCTTTATGTTACTGGAGATCCTTTACAAGATTATTATAATGAGCAAGTCTGAGACAATCTACGTAACATCTCCATCTTTAGATAATTTGAACAACTGAACTTTATTGGACCTTTAGGATCTTTTGTTTTTAGTACGCCCTGGTTGATTGTTAATAAGTAATTATCGTGGAAACATTTGCACTGTAATATCCTTCTCAATGCGGTAAATATGTAAGATCGATATAAGATAAATAATTTTGGTATGTTTTGGATTAAGGATGCTGTTTTTAAAAAAATCTCATCAACTTCCTAAATTATTTACTCTAAATAATATTAACATATGTTAAGTACAATATTTTTTTTATGAATTCATTTCGTATTTTAGAATATTTTAAATATATAATGATTTTCCTTTGTGTACTGTATCTCTTTAACAGTCCTACCTTACCTTTTACTTTGATACCGACACATGTAGAAGATGGAGCACTTTAGCAAAGAAAATAAATATTTATTTATGAGATTGTGTTTGCTCCTTGCAGGGTTTTTATTTCTGATAGATCATATTTTGTAAAATATTTTGTATCAAGTAATGCCAGAATACCTTGAATGTTTTGACAGCTTTACAGTAATTAAAATTCGGATCACTTAATGTTAAGACACTTCGTTCCTGTCATGATATTTCCCATTTTCTGTTGAATAAGAGAAAATGTAAAAAAAAAAAAAGTTATGCGATAAAGTAATATTCTTATATTTCTTACAAAGTCAATGATAGACTCAAAAACTCGTCTATATTGATTTGTTAAAACAAGTACTTTACTTGCAATTACTATAATAAATTGAAATATTTTAAGAAATGCAAAATGTAAGGAATGAAAAAATATAAAAACTGCTGCTTTTAATTACTTTGACATAGTTTTTTACATTTCCACAATTAGTACTATTTTTCATAAAAATATGCGGTTTACCAAAGGCAATCTAGATCGTTATTTACTCGTCCCTTTTTAGTGAATTTGCAACTACAGTAGTATTAATTTTCGTACTAAAGTCCATTTTCCTCGCAGCTATGCCGGACAAGGACCCTACAATAGTTGGTGCTCCTAAACTAGTGAGGCCCGGCGAGCAAATACTACTGAACTGCTCTTCTGACTACTCCCTGCCACCTTCTGATATTAACTGGTACATAGATGGTGAGATTGTAAAGGTATGTATATGCATAGAATTATTTTTATAATACTTTATTTTTAATGCTTACTTGCTTAGCTTCACGCTGTATCCCGCACGAGGCAAGGTGAGGAAGAAAGGACCCGGGAACCTAGTGTTAAGATACTCTGTTCCACTTCCGTTCCCCACTTTCCATCGAATTTGAGGCATTGCGTGTTGAGAGTGGCAGAACTCAACGCCGCGCTTTGTCTTATTACCAGAGCGAAGAAATGAAACATTAAATATTTTAAATTGAAAATATTAAATATTTCTTTTCCTCGACCGGGGATCGAACCCAGAACCTGTCGGTTGCTGTCACACGCTTGTGCCGCTGCGCCACGACAGGCCTCAACTATTTTTAATATATTTATATTAATAACCTTTACTTTTAATATATTTATAATAATGTTTAATTTATTAAATATCAAATACACGTGCGAATACTTTGTTGTCTACAGCACTTTTAAGCATAGATAAATTACTGAAATCATTCTTACAACTAACATAAGTAAAATTACTAAACAACACAAAAGAATAAACAGAATATTACGAGTATATAAATATAACTATATGTAAATGTGCTAATAACAAACTGCCCTCATTACAGTACTCAATGGTTAACATTTTATTTTTATACGACCATATATGTGACCTTCTTGTGACATATATCTATGTGAACTTCTTACGCGCCCTCATTAAGAAACGGTCATAAGGAGAAATGTACACATTCACATATAATATCTTTAAAACTTTAGTAGAATATTTTAACTTTTCTTACATCTTACTTTTATTAGCGTCACGAATCTATCTTATTTAGAGTAGATTTTGTTTTAATATAGATTTGTCCAAGTTTTTTTGTGTTGGAATACCTAACTGCGTATTAAACGTCGTGGATATGATGTGATTTGAATTTTACTTTTAAAATAGGAAAATGTTATTTCAAACTATAGAGTAGTTTAGTTAAGGTAGAAAGTTTCCGTCAAAAGTCTTTTTTTCTCAATGTTTTGCCAATAAATCATTGATGCATAAACAGTGACGAATTCGGTGCATGCAAAAGGTAGACCAACTCGATATAACTGTTTACCCTCTTACTTCCCCATTGGAATCAGGAAACCAATCGAGCTAGATTAGGCAGTATCAATTATTGTGATTGAGCTTTGTAGGTGATTAGATGATTGAATCCATTAATTAAGCAGTTGCACATTCAGCATCCATATCCATACTCTCAGCAACCATACTCTCAGATTTACGCTGTATTTCGCACACGACAGGTGAAAAGCTAGTGTTAAGACGTTCTCTTTGTTCCTTATTTTGTGCCGTGTTGAGTGGCGGAACTCAACGCCGCATGTTGCGTTATTACCAGGAAAATAGAAAATAGTAAATATTTTTTTTTTCGAGTAGTATCACAGTGACATTTTTGTTCATCTGAGCCATTACAGGTATAATATTCAATTATTTTTTATTAAGGTTTTCAGCTTCAAGCAGAGGGAATCTGAGAACCCAGCATTAGAACACTCCATTCCCATTAACACATTTCTGTTTTTTTACATTTCACGCCACTTTCCACAAAATCTCAAGGCATTGCGTGTTGAGTGGCGTTGCTAGCTTGCAGGTTGAATGTAAACGAAGATTATGTTACTTTTACAGTCCATTTCTACAAAGTTAGAAGATAAAAATAAGGAGAACAAGACATATTAAAATGTTATAAACTTTTCGTTTAGTATTTACGTTTATTAAATTTAAAATGAAATAATATTCTATTATCCTGACGACGTTGTGTTACGTTGTTTGTTAATAATTTCTTTATTTTTAATGTTATATTCAGCAAAACGTGAAAACGCACTATAACATTTATGTTCATATACTCCATATACATAAGGGTACAAAAATAGTCTCTCAAAACATAATTTTAACAGAGTACGTTATTTACTTCGATATACATTTATTATTATTATTATTAAAGATTAACAATTTTTATAACTGAAGTGTATTTTTATATTGTATTTTTTATTTTGGTTACTCGTACTATCACTATCTACTTTAAAAAAATAATTAATTGGCCAAAGCCGTGGTGGTCTCACCTGAATGTGACTGCGATTTATTTAAAACTTTTAACTAAATTAATGTTCAAAAATTAGAAACGTATAAATTTTTTAACGAAGCAGGCTTTAAACTCGCGCCTGTTGGAAACCAAACGAATGGCTTAGTTGGCCAGAGCGCTTGGACGGTTTCCAAGAGGCGCGGGTTAAGATCCTGCTTCGTTTAATTTTTTATGTTTCTATATTTTGTATTTTTCTTTTCTATGTGCGGAATAACACTTTAAAAACAATAAAAATAAATTAATGTGTATTTTTTTATATTTCTTTACTATCAAGTTATGAACAGATGACGTAATTTGTTGAGTTCTAAAGCAGCATTTTTTTTGTTGAATGTAGGTTCCCCAGTTCCTTTTCCCTATCCTGCCTTGTGCAGGATGCAGCAAGCACCTGAGAAAAAAATATACTAACTTTGCTGTTAAATTAAAAGTGCCCAACAAAGTAGAATTTGACAAAAAAAATATTCACAGTGTAATATATATGTGTAATATATAAATATCAAATTGATTCTTTAAGTTATGAGTTACATTAACATTCAATTCTATAAATTGAAATATATAAATACGAAAATAAAAAAAAAATACTTTTAGATTTTACTAGGACTGATTACTTTTATGTATTCCTCATTAAAAGTATTGTAGGCATTTATGACAGTAAAATAATTAAATAAATGAGTTTTAAATTTACAAAGCGTATGCTTTGTAAATTTAATTAAAATAACACAAAAATAATAATTGTTTGATTAATTTCTGTTTTACGATAGACAGAGCCGTGGCAGCGGCGCGAGCTCAGCGCGCCGCAAGCGGGCGGTCTCCGCGCGTCCTGGCGCGTGCTGCGAGTGGCAGTGCCGCCCGCAGCGAGCGGGGCCTTGCGGGTGCGGTGCGAAGCGACGCTGCCTGTAGAGCCGCCGGTGGTGAGAGACGCATCTGTCGTCATCACGGTGTACTCGCGGACGCAGCTGTCAAAGTATGTGGCCAGTAGAGGTGCGTATTTCTAGTTTTATTTACTGGCTTTTTTCTTGTATGTCTATAGAAATTAAAAAAAAAACCTCTATCTTTTTTTATACTATCTGAATATTTGTATCGGGACAATAATGACCCTATATATATAGCGAAGAAATAAGAATAATTTCTCCGACTGCGAATCAGGTCCACAACCGTGCCCTCACCTCACAGATACATAAACTATTTATGACGACAATTTCTTTTTGCAGGTACATTCGTCGATACTAAAAGCTTCGTAATCGTTCTCATTTGCAGTTTTAGACAAATATCAAGTCTAGTGAGCTTATGAGGCTTGATTTGAGTGTATTTCAGGTGATATTAGAATAAGTGTAAATAAAGGAGGCGTAAACATAAAATATCCATACCTTAATGATGCATAAAATATTAAATATGTTTATTAAAATATTGTCAGTGTATGTATAAATAAATAATTTATTAAATTAATTATGTAATTTAAAATAATACTAATAAATGTCTTAATCTTTAATTCAAAACTTTTTCTTGCATTTAAATTAAAGAAAGATTTCGTGGGGAGTAAAAATATTTAAAGAATGTGTACTGTAAAGTATTCAAGGAATATATGACTGAAGCTATGAAGTTAGCAATATACTTTAAAAAGTTTTAAGAAGACTTTGGTAGTGACAAATTTTGGAAAGTCCAATTGTTTGTAAGTTTTGTTTATTTTTATCTTTACTTTTAATTAAAATAATATAATTTGTATAAAATTACACAGCGATACTTTTAATATTAAATTAAATGATTGTTTGTTTAAAAGTAAAAATACAAATCAAATACTAATCGTACTCGCCCACAGAAGACGTATTACTTATATTGTTATGTAATGCTCTCTCGCTTTAGGCAAATTTCATAATTGTAGATCGACAATCATAAAATTCGTGTGGAAAATTAAAATACTAATGAATATATATTTTTCGAAATGTTTCCTTTATTTGTATTGTAAGTTCCACTTTCTTTCAACTTTCCACTGTTTCGTTCCAATTTTTTTTACTTGAACCTTTCAGTATAAACGGGTATAAGTAATTGTAAAAACTGCGAAGCTTTATTTTTTTCATGCTTCAAGAGACTGTAGATATGGATATTTAATATTAATTTCAGCTTGATACGTTCACGCAAGATGAATGACCTTAGCATAGAGACAGTAAAGTGATCCACAACAACGGACAGATAATAAGGGAATTCCATTAAAAGATAAATAATGTAATACTATAAAAAATTAAAAAAATATAGAATTAGAGCGCCTACATAAAAATGCATGAGAGATGTACGTTGAACAAGATTATACAAAATAAGAAGTTTACCTTGTGCCATGTTTACATGTGAAAACATGTATATATAATAAAAAAAAACATAATTAATCCGGTTTTAAACTTTCATTAATAATACATACATTTTAAGTTATAGCATACATCCTCGTACTTCTATAATTTATTATTCGACTTTTCTCCAGTTGTCGCCATAACGATATATCATACAATATAACACGGGTCACGGAAAATAGGTTGTATTTTTTCTAAAAGATTCTAAGAGAAAATTATTAGATCGATACTTTTGTCAAAATTTTAAAAATATAGATTTAAATGAGTTTTTGTACTTATTGATAATTAATTGATATATATATATATATATATATATATATATATATATATATATATATATATATATATATATATATATATATATATATATATATATATATATATATATATATATATATATATATATATATATATATATTATATTTAAAACAAACAAATGTAAAATTGTGTATATAATGTTCATCATTCAAGTTTAAATTGCTCAGTTATTAGACTTTGGAGGTTACAGAGGAATTTTGTATAGTTCTAATTTTGTTTATTGTTTTAAATATATTTTAAACCTATATTTCATTTTTAATCTGTATATATTGTTCTGTACCGGGATTAACAACTTTAGATAGTAAGTTAAAGCTCCTTTGAAAACTTATCTTCGAAAATGTTATGTCTGTATGGTGGAATGGTAAATCTTTAAATTGTAAATAAGTGTAGGAGTTAATCTATGGCTGTGTTTCACTTAAGATAATGTCGGTTTTTGCACAATATTGTCTTCTTGTGTGTATTGTACAATGAATCAATGATTTTGTTTATTTTGTTAAATAAAATGGGATGTGAAAATAAATTATAACACGAATGTATTAATTTTTATTTTAGTTCATTCACACTTACAAGCGCACGCTTGTGCTTCTTCCTTTTTCATAAAACCTAAATCGTACTAGCGCGACGCTTTCGTCTCCTAATTGTAGGAAATAATACAAAAGTTGATGCCTGTCATGGCGCAGCGGCATAAGAGTGTGACTGTAGCCGACAGGTTCTGGGTTCGATCCCCAGTCGAGGGAATTAAATATTTAATATTTTCAATTTAAATATTTAATATATAACTCTGGTAATAAGGCAAAGCGCGGCGTTGAGTTCCGCCACTCAACATGCAATGCCTCAAATTCGGCGGAGAGTGAGGAACGGAAGTGGAACGGAGTGTCTTAACACTAGGTTTCCGAGTTCCCTCTGCATACCCTGCCTCGTGCCGGATACAGAGTGAAGCTGAAAAAAATAAAAATAAAAAAGTATATACCGAATGTATTTTAAACAATATGTACCACAAACGTTTGTATGTTTTATTTTTAAATTTATGGTGATTGTATCTATATGAGATACCCAAAACATATTAAACGATAAATTCTAAACATTATCAAAAGGGAAACGACGCTCAAGAGTTGCGCATCGCTGTCATAAAATCCAAGTTGAATTTGTGGCGCGATCGCAGAGCGATTCGGTCTTAACACAAGGTACCAATGTTCCCTCTGCCTACCCTACCATGCGCGGGATACAGCGTCCAGGATAAAATGAAGTTGAGCTAAATAAAACTAAATTAAGAAAAAACATTGTGAAATAATTAAAGCGATTGTTTTTATTTGTTGGCACTAAAATACCGTCAAAGTTTTTTTTTATTATTATGACACAAATGATTTCATTGACACAGTTCCGCTTGGACGTGCCAAAACGACTAAATTAAAACTGAGAACATATTGGTACTCAGTACTCAGCTTCACGCCGTATCCCGCACATGGCAGGGTAGGCAGAGGGAACTTGGGAACCTAGTGTTAAAACGTTCCGTTCCACTTCTGTTTCCCAATTTCCGCCGAATTTGAGGCATTGCGTGTTGAGTGGCGGAACTCAACGTCGCGTTTTGCCTTGTACCAGAGCGAAGAAATGAAACATTAAATATTTAAATTGAAAATATTAAATATTTCATTTCCTCGACCGGGGATCGAACCTAGAACCTGTCGGTTACAGTCACACGCTTATGCTGCTGCGCCACGACAGACCTCAACAGAGAGGACATTTATGGCGCGTATAAAAATCTACAATGCTGTGCGACTGACATGCGTCCAGACCACCCGCAGGCTTAATAACGAATTTATTATGTTTGATACTCAGCTTCACGCTGTATTCCGCATATGGCAAGGTAGGTAGAGGGAACTTGGGAACGTAGTGTTAAGACATTTCGTTCCACTTTCATTCTGCACTTTTTGCTGAATTTTAGGCATTGCATGTTCAGTGGCGGAACCCAATGTTGCGTTTGCCTTATACCAGAGGGATGAAAGATAACATTAAATATTTAAATTGAAAATATTAAATACTTATATTTTGTACTACCCGTTAAATGTTTGAATTTTTTTATTAAATTTAGTGATTACATGGTAAAAATTAAAAAGGAAATATCTTAATTGAAACGGAATGTCTGAATAATTATGTTCTCACTGCCTACCATCCTATGTGCAGAATATATACATATATTCTTTCTTTATTGCACAAAATAAAACAAAATGAAACATACCAATGTAAAAAAAGTTAAAATGGCGGGCTCATCTCTGAAAGAAATATCTTCTTTTTTATCTTCTATTTCATCAAAATAATTCAAATTACTTTGTGAAAACATTTGAAATAGCTAATTTGTCGCTGTAAACGCAAAAGGCAAGACTTAATTATTATAATACTTTAAACGAATCAACTCCACAAGAGTGCAAATAATATTTAGCCTTCTCGCTCATCTAAGCATTACCAAAACTTTGTAACCATTTCAATAATTTACAAGTTCGTGTTTTTGAACATAAGCAATATGTTGATCTTAACTTAAAAAAAGAATATCAGTTCGTTATCAGTACGCAAAGAGATCAACAGGCTTTCGTAGAAATGTTTAAAATTAAAAGACAGCTTATTAGCGTATATCGATTTAAAACAGATTATAGTATAATGTTACTTTGTCAGAAGATTCAAGAAATAGCTCGAATTACACTAAGAATAAGTTAAATAAAACAAGAGACACTTTACCACGATTGTTCGATTTTTTCTACTATATAAAGGCAATTATGATGTTTGATTAAATGTTTATCTTATTTTATCTTAATACCATAACGTAATTAATGCATATCAAAATTCAACAGTATTTGTGTCATAAATGTTTTGATAAAATGTGTTATATATTATTTTAAATCAGTTATAAATCAGTTAAATAATCGAGAGATAATTTAGAGTTATAATTATATACGAGTATGTATAGTATTACTTACTTACTTAGCTTCACGCTATATCCCTAGCGGGGTAGGCAGAGAGAACGGAGCGCCAAACGCTACGGTCTCGGAATACCTCTTTCGCCTCGTCCACTGTCATCAACCTCTTCATACATGCCCTCCGGGGGGTCCTCATGCTTTTTACGTGACCTTCCTCCAGTATCGTCGATACTGTGTTTTCGAAGGTCAACCGAGGTCTCCCCCTCCCTCTCTTACCACTCACTTTTCCTTCATAAATCTTTTTTACCATTCTTTCTTCACTCATTCGCTCGACGTGTCCAAACCACCTGAGCACGTTCTTCTTCATTCTCACTGTGACATCCACGCTAGTACCTGCCATTCTGTGTATTTCTTCATTGGACATGCGATCAGATAAACTGACTCCGCATATCTGACGAAGAGACCGCATCTCTACAGCAATCATCGTTCTTACATTCTTCTTCTGTAATACCCACGTTTCGCTGCCGTATAACAGTGTCGATACCAACACTGCATTGTGTACGGCCAAACGCGCAGCTATACTGACGTTTCGCCGTCTCAACAATGCAGCTAAGGCACCGTTAACTCTGTTACCGGCAGCAACACGCCTTTCCACATCCATTTCGTATCTTCCGTCTCTGCTAAACATACTTCCCAGATATACTACCTCATTCACTTGTTCTAATATCTTATCATTTACACTGACCTTGCAAACTGTTCTTTCTTCATTTCTTTCAAATACCAGAACCTGTATAGTATTAACTCTTACAATTATTTGAGATGTATTTTTATAACATAATACATATGGTATGGTTCTTTGATTATGGCGTTTCGAGCGTGCCAGTTGAGCACATATCACTTCGCCAATGACACGTTGAATGGAGAAGACACGAAGGAGGTTGTACGGTAGAAGAAATAATATTACGCAATAGGAGAATTAATATTAAAAAAAAAAAAAGAAGATCTAATTAAAAATTGCCTTCACCTATAACAAAAAAAAACATATTTTAAAATAAATATATACATTATGTACACACAGGGTTAGTAATAATAAATATATAATACAAAGATGTTAGTCTACAATTTAATATTGTTATATCTAATATATTTACATAGAAAATTACATAATGGACTAAACACAAACATTAACAAACATTGAACATTAAGGGGACGGGGAACTTTGTGAGAAAAGATATCATATAAGGGATGGATTACTTGGGGCATGTAAAAAGAATGTGGGAAGGGAAACCGTCGTCCAGACCACATTCATACAGTGAGTGGTCCCTTCTAATTAGTTTGTCATTAGCAGCTTTATTAAAGGGGTCTAAAGTAAATAGCCCGTAGTCAATATGACTACGAATTATTGCATTGTACAGTAGTTTTTGAGTAAAGGGGTGTGCACCCCACCACACAACAGACACAGCTCTTAAAGCATTAATGCCTTTTTCAAATTTTTTGCTGACATGTTCAGCATGCAAAAAAAACTAAATTTGTACAATTTTCGTTACCTAACGTTAGAAAACAAAATTTTTATCTTACTATTAAAGGTGAACCTGTCGAGGTGACGGAATCAACGGTGTTTTTAGGTATAACTATAGATTCCAAACTTCAGTGGAATTCCCATCTTGCAACACTCGCAGATAAACTCAACAAAGCCGCGTTCGCAGTTAAAAAAGTAAGGCAAATTACGGACATTAATACTGCCCGACTAGTTTATTTTAGTTATTTTCATAGTATTCTTTCTTATGGGATGCTACTATGGGGCAGCGCTGCCGATATTAATTCAATATTTATACTGCAAAAAAGAGCCGTAAGATCTATTTATAATCTTAAAGCTCGAGATTCTCTGCGAGATGTTTTTAAGGATACAGGTATTCTTACGGTTGCTTCTCAATATATTTTTTTACAATATTTTGTTTGTCCGGCAACATATTCAGTGCTATAGCAAACACAGTGACAGACACACGATTGGGACGAGAAACAAGGACAAACTTGTGACGCCTAGTTATCGCCTCCAAAAAGTAAATAAGTCATTTATGGGTCTGAGTATACGTATCTACAATAGTATTTTTATTTTATTTTATTCATAAAACCAACAGCTTATAAATATAGTATTAACATATAATATACAATAAATAGTATAGCCAATAACAGGTTTCACTACATTTAACATATGAGTGTTATGGAGATATCGTTGAGATAGTAAAAAAGAAAACAAAAAAAAAAAAAATTACAAAAAAATACAAAAAATTACGGTCGCAATCAGTAAGTACAATGTTTTACAGGAATTTTAATAATAATATTCAGTTATTAAGCATTTTTTACACGAACGTATATAGTTAGGTAATGTTATATTTTACAAAATAATTATTAGTATGTTATAGGATAAATAAATACAATTGAAATATATAAATACAATTACATAATAGTATATTTTATTTTATTTTTGTTTTTGTAAGTCCCATAGTATCTTTATAACATTACTTTTAAATGTTCTTTTTGAGTTTGTGAATATGTCGACACTATTAAACAAAATATTATATGTATGAGGCAGCCTTAAAAATAACGAGTTTTTGAGATAGTTCGTTGTATGACGAGGAACCTCTAACATAAAAGAATGACGTGTTCGATATTTACTAGTGCGGAAAAATATTTTAGATACAAAAGGTGGGCAATCAATGTTGCTGTTTATTATATCGTAAAGCAGACCCATATCTAAAAGCATGCGTCTCTGCTCCAAAGAAAGCATTTTGTGTTCAGTGCAACCATCCTTATAAGAATCAAAATATTTGCGACAGCGAAAATTTAAGTGCTTAATAAAATTTTTTTGTATACGCTCTAGGCGATTCTGATAGATGTTATATTGAGGTGACCATATTGGGCAAGCATATTCTAAAATGCTCCGTACATAAGCAAAATAGACAGCTTTAACGGAAGAGATTTCTGTAAACGGCTTACATACGCGGAGAACAAACCCGAGACTTTTATACGCTTTCATAATTATCGATTCTATATGATCGGACAATATCATTTTTTGGTCAAAGTGGACCCCCAAATCTCTCAAACTTTGCTTTCTATTAATATATTCCCCATTGAAGTGATACCTATGTATGATAGGCCTTGGTTTCCGCGTGAAAGAAATGCATTCACACTTGTTTGCATTGACTGTTATATTGTTTACAGAATAAAATTTAAATAAACTGTTAAGGTCACTTTGCAAGGATAAACAATCTTGTTGGGTTTTAATGACGCAGAAAATCTTTTTATCATCAGCATACATAAGGTAGTTACTATAATTTAAACTTAAACCAATGTCATATAAATAAGCATTGTAGAAGAGTGGTCCCAAATGTGAGCCCTGTGGGACGCCAGTGGGAATGTGAACATAGCTGGAGCGATATCCAGCCATGACTACCGCCTGAGAACGATTCGTTAAGTATGACTTTACCCACCTAAGTAAGTCCCCATGGATGCCCAGAGTTTGCAATTTATGTAATAAAATCACATGATCCACACGATCAAAAGCTTTCTCAAAGTCAGTATAGATCACATCAATCTGTCCCCTCCTGTCCATATTTTCAAAAATAAAACTTGAAAAACAAGCAAGATTAGTAGTAGTAGAACGACCTATCATAAAACCGTGCTGCTGTATGGGAATCGAATGAGACAGTGTACTATAAATGGAACTATAAACAATTTTCTCGAGTATTTTTTGCTGCAGTGTTAAGAATAGAAATACCTCTATAATTTTTAATATCTATACGTGATCCTTTTTTATGCACAGGCACTATAAAAGCTGATTTCCATATGCTTGGAAAAATACCCTCACGAAGAGAACGATTAAAAATTATAGATAGTGGAAGAGCAATTGATTTGGAACATTTAGACCAAAATATTGCAGGCAAGCCATCACTACCAGCTCCTTTAGCAACGTCTAAAGATTTTAACATGTTTTCGACACTACTCAATGACACTTCAGTACAAGAGACGATGTCAATGATACCCTTAGGATTTTCTGTCGAGGGAAAAGTTTTTTTTTGATGGTTTACCAAACACACTCTGAAAGAATGTACCAAATGCGTTACATATGTCCCTACCGTCCTTATATTCTACACCCTCCAAATTAAACTTCCTAGGATAAGGTGAGCTGCCCCTCGTCGCCTTAACAAATGACCAAAACGTTTTAGGATTCACTTTAATACTATTCTCACATTCCGATTTAAATTTTTTAAAACAATCTTTTTGTACGCGACGTTCTCTTGACCTTAGTAAAGAAAATTCATCGAAGTCTAATCTGTTTCCATATTTTTTCCACCGTGAATGTGCTTTTGCCTTTTCCTTAACTATGCGTATTAAAGCAGGGGAATACCATTTAGGGTAGGAGCGAGTACCAGGTCTACGAATGCAAGGTACATTCACATCAACAGAATTGTTAATAATTTTGTACATGGCATCAGTTGCTTCATCAATGGTCCCCTTACTCAAGATGGCGTGCCAATCAAATTGTTCAAAACATTTATTAATTTCATTATAACACGCCTTTTTAAAATTACGCCTTACTGTAGGCGCTTCTTTTAAAGGTATTATGTTTAAATCTAAGATAGAAAAAGAAAACGAGGGATGTGCGATATCCTCTTTAAGAAGCGGTAAGGATACAGATTTTACGATTATTGGTAGATTTGAAAATACGAGATCTAATATATTACCAGCATAGTTCTTAAGAAGGTTAAATTGTCTAAGACCATGAAAGCTTAGATTCTCTACTAATTCTAAACCAGCCTCCTGGACTCCAGTTGAGCCCTTTTTTAACAAAGAATAACTATTTTCATTCCATGAAAGGCAAGGTAAATTAAAGTCCCCGATCAGTAGATAGTTATCGCGAGGATGACGTTCAGCTATTGCGCTAAGCACGTCTGTTGTTACCCTTAAATGTAAAGGCACATCAAGCGGATCAGGGGGAATGTAAACAGCACAAACATGTAGGTCAAAATTAGAAGAGCATACACGGGCCGGTATCGTAACACACAAAATCTCTGTATTTGAAACCGACTTGTCGAGGTCGTATACTACAGCACCGAGTGAACGCCGAGTCAAAATTAATACTCCTCCGCCAGTGCGTTTACCACCTTTAATGATGTTTCGATCCGCTCTAAAAACGTCATACCTATCATCACACAGTTCGGCGTCAAAAATGCCGTTATGGAGCCATGATTCCGTCAGTATTATTACGTCATAATCATTATTGAGAATACTTAAACGTAGCTCATTACACTTGGTTCTGAGGCCACGAACATTCTGGTAATAAAAATTTAAATTTTTAGTCGCCATTTCCGAAATAAAATCTACCCGACAAATAAAAATAAAAACAACAATAACTTCGGCCACTTAGAAACCCCATATATACCAATACCACATACAATTTACCTAATTTAATTAATGATGTGGATTTTACTACCTTTATATAAAAAAATACTTTTGGTAATGATAAGTTACGACATCCTAACTTGTTAAGAATACGTTTAATTCCGCAATGAAAATATAACAACAGAGCATACCGTGGACGACCGAAAACAAGAACCAGAGACATAAAATAAAATACGTAGGGTAATGTACAAAAAGTATTATAAACTCGTTAATCATAGTTAATACGACAAAAAAGGTGGCGTACTTGGAATGTAGTTGAAGTAGTATTATTATATATAAATATAAGTAATGAACTATAGTTTTTATGAAAGTAATTGTAGTTTTGATATATGAGAATAAAGTTATTCGACAGTTTATGTTTATGAACAATGCAATGCCCTCCAATTGACACCATATAAATATTATATTACTTTTAATTATTATTGTATAGATAATATAATTATCAAATAAATCTATAAGTATTGCTAAATACACATCAAACAGTCCAAATATTATACAAAAATAACCAAAGTTGTGATCTAAAGTGCACCGAGTCTCAAGTCGCACCCTTAATGAGCGTATCACTATTAAATACAAAATACAAGTTACTGTAGGCAAATAATTATACTTGTAAGACACTAAAGAATATTTATATGTAGATAGGTGACTTTCTAATAACTGATTGCGACATAAAACTTTAACAGTAAAACTTTCTTTTAGTATTATTATAGAAATAAAAATATAAAACATAAGTGAATTAGAAAAATAAGATAGAATAAGATATAAGAGGTGAACACAGTAATTACTTTTTTTAAACATTACACAATTCTTGCGATATCGTCTTCTTGTTTTATCTGAACAACGGGAGATGTATCGTTTCGCCTCACATATATCCTTCCGTTTTTTGTCCACACATATTGGTAACTCTTAAGGTTTGCTGCCTCCCTGCACTTTTTAAGTAGGATCTTATTAAATTGTGTCAGATGCTCATTAACGTAAACCCTACTGGTATTTCCGCTTACACCAAGATCTTCATTGTGCATGGGTTTCTTACGAATACCGGAAATTATGTTATCTTTCAATAAACGAGATTTCAACTTAACTATGATGTTTCTAGGGCGTCCTTGAACTTTATTTTTAGGAGTGATGCGGTTTACCTCTATAATGTCATCCGAATTAATTTTCACGCACGCATGCTTGGCCATTGAGAGAACCAATTCTTGTAAATTTTCATTCCTCGACTCAATGACGCCGAATACTTCCAAGTTCAGAAGACGATCTCTTTGATAGTTAGAATTCAGCTCCAATTGCGTTAGTTTGTGCTCACTCTTCAAAGATTCAATTCTGGATTCCAGGGTTCCTATAATACTTATGTTATTCTTTAAAATATCAACTTTTTTATTAAGATTGTCGTATTGGTTACTATGAAACTGTACAGATTTTTCTAGGTCTTCCACTTTATCAACCGTTTCTATATGTTTTAAATTAAGTGATTGAATAGATTTTTTAATCTCCTGATATTCCTGCCGAATGTAACTTATTTCAGATTTCATTTCAGAAAAGGCTGTGTTAAGCCTATCAAAATCAGTCTTAAACACTAATTCCAAATCCTTTTTCACATTCGAAATATTATTCAGAATTTCATTCTTCCAAATATCCAATTTACCCACAATATCCGACGTAATATGCCTTAGATCTTCTGTATAGTCGTCATCGTGCTTACGTTTTCGAACTGTTATGTTACTTGGTTCACCACTGATGTCAGGGCTAGAACTGTATTGCTTGGACGGTGACCGAAACATTTTAAAATTAATAACAACTAAATATGGACACTGGTTATACTAAAATATAGTTATTTAAACCGTAACTTAGCAAAAATAAACCAAGAGACTCAGAGAATAAGACTTGTTTTTGAGTGACCGCAAGGGAGCGAAATAAAATAAATCAACGACACGTCCACTTCGCACGAGTGCGGTAGTAGTATGTGAGTATTCCGCAGTGTATTTTGAATTTGCCACTAGAGAAGTTTAAAGTAAATGTTAAAGTAATGTTAATTAAGAAAGCGTACTACACTGTCCAAGAATATTTGAATGATACAAATATATTTAATTAAGGTCATTTGAATTTCATGCAGGATAATCACTATTGTATTAAACAATGAAATTGTGACTTTATTCGATATTGAAAAGAGCAACTGTTGAGTTTCTTGCCGGCTCTTCTCAGCAGAACTGCATTCCGAGCCGGTGGTAATTTTATGTTGTGACGATTCAAAAGTGCTTGCTAAAGCCTATTTGAATAAAGAATATTTTGAATTTGAATTTGAATGAGCAATTCCGTTCAGTCTTTATCAAGTACCATGCCTAAGAATTTAACACTATCTGCTAATTGTATGGTATCATTACCACAGTAAATTTCAAAATTAGGAGTAACTCTCTTTTTAGAGAATACTACCTCCCGACATTTCGCTACTGATAATGCCAAGCCATGGCCAAAGAGCCACTGGTCTAGATAGTGTAAAGCAGTATTTAAACGATAAGTTATGTCCTCCACAGATTTTAAGCTATAGTAGAGGACGATGTCATCAGCGTACTAAAGAATATTACAAAAGCTACTGACAGACAATTCGAGGTCATGAGTGTATAAGTTATACAACAGAGGACTACTAAGAGCTGAGCCTTGAGGTAACCCCTTCCAGACTAGTCCGGAAGGTACAGTAAGAAGCGGATGTTTCACAGATATCGATCTGCCGGTCAGCAGATTACAAATGAAATGAGACAACTTCGGCGGGATACTCAGCTGTTGCAGTTTCTGCCTGAGTACCGGAAGAAGGACATTATCATATGCAGACGCGACATCTAAGAAAACTCCAACTAAATACTCTCCTTTGGCGGAAGCTCGTTGAATGTCTGTGGTAAAAACACTGAGACTATCCATGGTACTTAACCCATTTCTGAATCCAAACTGAGAGGGCGCTAAGATATTTCTGCTTTCCACTATCCACTCCAGACGATTTTTTAAAAGGCGTTCAATATTTTTTGATAAAGCAGATGCTAGGGCAATGGGTCTGTAGAAATTGGGATCCGAAGGACATTTTCCAGGTTTCAGGATAGGAATGATTATTTGGGATTTCCAAGGTATTGGAATATTGCCTGATTGAAAAATTGCGTTGATTAAATTTATAAAATATAGCTTAGACTTCTCATTCAGTCTAGCAATAAAAGATTATGAGATACTATCCTCACCTGGGCTAGTGTCTCTTAAATCCGTTAAGACGTTTTTGAGTTCTTCGAACGTAAAACAAGTGTCCATTTCATACGAAGATTCAATCAGTGGGAAAACAAATAAGACATGAGATGGTGCAAAAGAGGGAGCCAATTTGTTAGCAAAATCACACAGCCACAAAGAAGGATAATTGGAATTAGGACTGAAATCATAGTTAAGAGATCGGCGAAATCTCCTAACATTTGTCCATACAAGCGAGGAAGGAGAACGAGGACTTAGGGATTCACAAAAATTGGCCCACCCAAGTTTTTCTTTTTCCTAATCAACTTTCTAAACTTCGCATCTCTGCGTTTGTACTCAACAAAATTCTCCATAGTCATACATACTGCGTATGACTCCTCGGCAGTTGATCGCCATTTGACAGAATCAGAGCATTCCTGATCCCACCAAGGATTGAAATGCATCCAATTTTGAATGGAGTGTTTTCTAGGAATGTGTAAGTTAGCCGCAGATAGGATGGTAGAGACAAAACGTTAATAGCAAAGAATGATATTCTCAAAATTAGAAGACTCAGGAGGATTGTCCAACATGCAATCCACAGAGTCGGCGTACTTCTTCCAGTTGGCTTGTTTCAGATTAAATTTAGAAGAAGAATTAAGAGAGAAAGAAGGAGGGGGTCTATTATGCATTGAAATAAGAATAGGGAAATGGTCACTACCATGGGTAGATGATAGAACAGACCATGATAGCTGGGAAGCAAGAGAAGGGGAGGAAAGGGAAAGATCAACAACAGTCCTAGGATTTAGATTTGGATTAACCCTACGAGTCGGAGAGCCATCATTGAGAATGCAAAGAGATACATCATCCAGATAACCCATCACACTAATAACACCCCCACAGAGAGTGATGAGTGTTAAAATCACCTAGGACCAAGACAGGACTGGGGAGCAAAGAGATAATAGACTTAAGCTCAAGGAAAAGAGAGGATGAAGGATGAGGGATATAAACAGATAGGAAGGAGATATTGAAAGCCCTCACAGCAACAGCATTAAACTGTTGGCTATGAGGGGGGAGAGGAATATTGGAATAAGGAGAGTGCTGGATGAGGATAGCACACCCTCCATACCCGTCATTTCTGTCCTCCCTTAAACAGGAGAAACCTGACACCCTAAAGCGGGAATCAGGCACCAGCCATGTTTCCGAGAGGGCAACAATGACAGGGTTGTACAAAGAAATAATATTAAGTAGTTCGAGCTTTTTGGCACGAATACTCTTACTATTCCATTGTAGGAAGTTCAGTGCTGCCATTTTTAAATATTTTAAAAATTGTTAGTAAATTTTGGGCAACGTTGGACGGTATGGGAAGTTCATCATCGGTTCTGAAGATACTTACAAGGGTTTCAGTAAGTGCAACCAATAGATCTTTTCTAGATTCTATTGGACTGTCAACACCTTGGTTCAGAGCGCAACCATTAGGAAGGGACGAGGGACATTCGGCATTTAGGGCTTGATGAGCTTGTCTATTATATCCCTTTGCTAAAGGAGCTCGGGGACGAGGAGAATGGAAAACAGTCTTTTTGTATGATCTGTTAGGGGAGGCAGGGGCTGGTAATTTTGAAGGACAGGGAACTGCATAAGTGGGCGGGGAGAACATTTCCTTAGCCATATCCGCATAGGATGAACGCATAGGGCGAACAGGAGGAAAACGAGCGGAAGCCTGTATATAAGAAATACACTCTTGCGACATGGTAATTTTGATGGACTGTTGCCTTGCAAACTAGAGACAGTCCTTGTCAGTAGCGAAATGTTTGCTCTCACAGTGTAAACAAAAAGCATTTTCCCTATTAGTGTCACATGCTTCACCAGTGTGGGACTGAGAACACTTGTAGCACCTTGGCTTTGATCTGCACTGTGATTTTATATGACCAAACCGACAACAATTGAGCCACTGGATAGTGGGAAATTTATAAGGTTCAACTGGGAGAGAGGAGTGATATGAAAAGACCCTTTCAGGCAACTTTTGACCACGGAATGTAACTACAACTGACTGGGTCGGAACCCATGTAGTCACACCCTCGCTTACACACTTTCTATTTAATCGTCTTGCTTTCATCACTTGTATACCACCCGAAGGAAATTCCAAAGAGTCTACAAACTCATCAAGCGAAAAGTCAACTGGGACATCTCTTACAATACCCATTCGAGTGATATTAAAAGTAGGGATAACTGCCGCATACTTACATAGACTTAAAATGGTATTGGACATAAACAAATTCGCTGCAGTAGCTGTTGAGAACTCTACGCTGACTTTGTTGCGACCAACATTTTTCACACCATCGCTGGTGATATTATTTATTTGTTTATGTGAAGAAATTGGCCAAACTTAATTGCTTTAATATTAGTCCCAGCAGCAGGGTCTGGAGTTTCCCTTGACACATACACTATGAAGGGGCCTTTGTCAGAATCGATATAGGATTTGGGGCTTTCTGAAAGGGAAGGGTGTACGTATAAATTTGAATAGATGGAGTAGCCGTAGCTGGGTCAATTATTTTTTTTTTACTGAGTCAGCATTGTGATGAGGTGGTTCAACACCTTGCCTTTTTCTAGAATAAGCCTGACTACCTCGTTTGCTACCACCAGGATCAGGGGGATTAGGCGGATGCGGATCAGCATCCATTTTAAAATAAACTAACCTAACTTACCTTACAATTATCTAATCTAATGGACAAAACACTACAAACACTCACAATAACCAAACACCTTAATAAAACCGATCTTCTTTTTTAAGAAATCGCACTTTTATCTCAAAATATATGTACAAATATAACTTAAATAAGAAATCCTCACAAACACGTGTGTTAACCAAAACAAACGTCAGCGAATTCTCAACATAATACATATATATAACATTTAAAAATACTTGACATATATTGAACCTACCACCTATTTAGTGAACCACCACCAGCCATCGAATTACCAGTCGATGAACTAAAAGAAAATCTTCGGCGAGAAATGTCAAGCATTTCAGAGCGTACTAGCCGTGCGGGGATAGAAAATTTAAGTCGTCTTTTACAGGAGTGCCAAGAACAAAATGGAGCACAATTAGATTAAGTGAATTGTAAAAAAATAATTCCCGTTTGATGTAAATTACTAAATCACACAAAAAATTAAATAGATTTTTTTGTATTTTTTTTTGTTTAGTTCAAAGGACTTATGGGACACATTGTAATCGCCAAAGGGTGTTGGTAAGATTTATATTACTTTTGAGAATGAAACATTTCATCAAAATCAAAATATTCATTATTCAATTTGATCTTTCCAAGCACTTTTGAATCGAAAAGATATCAATATAATGTTTGAAGTAAAATTTTAATTTCCAATATCTATATTTTGCATTTGAGGATTTGAAATAATTCATAATATAGTTTATGTTTTGTTATATAGCTTACAAATTTTAATAATTAAATTTAAAAATTAAGTTAACAAAATACAAAATATATGTTTACATTTCTTAATTAAGATACTCCATGAAGACACTTCCACTCCCCATTAAATGTTACTAACAACCTCTTATTTCGAGCTTTGTCACAATGTGCTGTAATGCAATTTAATTGCCATTAACATTATTGATATAATTACTTAATATTAATTAAGGTACATTAAACAAAAAAATATTTGAAAAAAAAAAACAATTTGGTTGTTGTAACTGGTTGGGACTTTTGTTTGAATTGTAAAAAAGAGATGTCACTGTAGCGCAGATGCAGAGAGCACAAATGGTACGACAGGTCTCAATATTACATTTTTTTTTTCAGCTTCACGCTGTATCCCGCACTAGGCAGGGTAGGAACGGAAGTGGAACCTAGTGTTAAGACACTCCGTTCCACTTCCTTTCCCCACTTTCCGCCGAATTTGAGGCATTGCGTGTTGAGGGGCGGAACTCAACGCCGGGCTTTTGCCTTATTACCAGAGCGAAGAAATGAAACATTAAATATTTTAAATTGAAAATATTAAATATTTCATTTCCTCGACTGGGGATCGAACCCAGAACCTGTCGGTTACAATCACACTCTTGTGCCGCTGCGCCACGACAGGCCTCATAAGAATATTACATTTAAAAAACATATTTTAGAATTGTCTAGTCGTCTGCGTGTTTATCTTTAAGCAACTACAATCTGCCACTCTTTACATCACTAAAACAGCGAGTCTATACACAATTATTGCACGTAAACAATACTTTTTTCAGTCATAGAACCGCATATAACATTCTTAATAAGAATAAAGAAAGATAGAAATCTATCTTTGTCTAATTTAAATAAGACTAGATTAAAAATAACTGTAACCAATTGATTGCTAAAACAATCTTTAACGGCGATTAAAAACTTTTTAAAATTCCGAAGTACACAAATAAACACTTATATACACAAGTAAATACATTTACACACACATGCACACATACGCACACATATATACATACACACACATACACACAGAGTCGATGCTCTCTATTACATTTTCGCTTTTACTGTTTCTCCATAACTTGATATTTGGTGAAAAACTCTAAATTATTTATATTATAGGTCGCCTTATCTATTTAAATTGATAATGAGGTGGAGACCTGGTGGCCTATAACACAGGTTTCGTACCTATCATAGGCACCAGCAACTCACAATATCTTACTGTTACAATTGGTTCTACGTATTGGATCTTTTTACCCTACAATGTTTTGGTTGAAATGAAGATTTTTTTAAATTTTTTTTTTTATATATACTATTTATTATTTGTTAATCCGCCTTAGGGAAAGAAAAGTAGTTATTTAGAAAAAGTATACTTATAATGGAATATAACCTATATAACGTTATAGTCGTTAAGCTCACATAAAATGTAATTGGCCAACCGCCAGTTGTCGGTACCTACGACGTCGCTTCTGCTAATCTATTTTATTGATTTCGTTTAACTCCCAATTTCTTTATTCAATGGTTAAATAATAAATTGCTCGTGATAATTTCTATTTATGGAATTTGCATAGTTCAAAGTGTAGGCTGAAGAAGATTTATAAAGAATAAATATTAACAATATATATTTAATAAAGAATAAAGGAATATTTAGAGGTAGTTGTGGCACATACAGACTCATTAGGATTAGGATTAAGAAAAGAAAAAAATAAATAAATAAAGAACGGAGGAAATAATTAAATAAGTTTTCTAATATTTGAATTCTTGATATTAATATTGTACATCGGTTGAAGAATAAAATTAATTAGTGAAAGGACAGACAATAAGAGGTTCAAGTTATATATTAACTAGATTTTGATATACACTTAATTTGCCACGTCTGACTTCATTTCTGAAACTACAAATAATTAGACGTATGGAGCTCAGCTCTTACTAACTACTGGAAACTTGTCATATATTGGAAGCTTAACTTAAGCTATTTAACGTAACCTCTAGATAGTTTCATATGATACAATATGTTCTATATCTATTATAAAGGAGCCCGAGTGAAGGCATGTGGCGTGGCGCAGGAGCGCACCCATGTGATCTTACTCGATAGGTCGTGGGTTCTATCCCCCCGAGGAAATAAAATTGTTAAGAGTTTCATTTATTTGCCGTATAAACATGGCAAACTGTGGTGTTCATTTGTTAAATATATGATATTTAAAAAAAACGAAACAGTTACTTTAGCCTACTCAGCTTCACGCTGTATACCGACCATGGCAGAGTAGGCAGAGGGAACTTGGGAACTTAGTGTTAAGACACAGGTCAATATTATAAACTACAATATTTCTATTCTAGTTTATACATTTCTTGTAATATTAACCGGCTTTGTCCTAATGACAATGAAATAACTACGAGTCATTAACATATCACGCTATCGGAGATAGAAAATGAAAATATTATGTATTCCACCGTATGCGAATGGATCGTTTTTTATAATTAATTCTACAGTATAAAAAGTTATAATATACATATATAAACTAAATACAATAAAAATGCTTTTAATTATTTCTTTGATTTTCGCGATTGTTACTCATTTTTAATGAAAAGACTTTTAACAGGATTAATCGCGTATATTGACTGTTAAACATGTTTTTTAGAAACCTGACGTTTCGAACACAATTTTAATTGACATTTACAAAAAACCATTTATATAACATACAATAAGCTGAAGGGGTATCGTCCATTTTATGCTGGCTCTTATCTAAATTAAAAATCTTCAAGTGTGACACCTCGCTTGTTTCGACGCATATATTTATTCAAAATGATAAAATGTATAAAATAATATATAAATCACTATATTAAAAATATTAAAAATTATATTATTAAAATTAACATTTTAAAAATATAAAAAAAAAAAAAATATATTTTCGCGGCATAAAACACCCATGTAAAGTCCGCAGGGTATAAAACTGAGATTTGTATTTAAGTGAGTGGGTCTTTAGACTGTAGGTGTGACATCTGTCTGTTGCCTTGTCCAAGGAAACGCTGGATCATTGTCGTAATGCAGGATATGAGACCTAATAGTCTAACCACTGAGGATGGCAAATATATATTGATTATAGTAACATAAGTAAAAATATTATGACCTGTAGGTAGATATAAAATTGAAATATTTCGATTATGGTCTGACCATAATCGAAATTTGCTCTTTTTGCGCTTTCATTTGGGCTCCGTTTCGTTCTTCATTTGCTTATTTGTCGTTATTTGCTTATTCAGAAAGCTACAATTGTAAGGGCCGGGCCATCTTATAAAAAATATAGGGATTTTTTCTTTGTGGAATTGCATTTTTGTAATTCAAAATTTAAATTCAAATATTTTATATATTTATATATATCTAACAGCAGCTAAGGAAGGATGGGACATCCAATGTAGAAGGTTTGAGATATATATATATATATATATATATATATATATATATATATATATATATATATATATATATATATATATATATATATATATATATATATATATTATATATATATATATATATATATATATATATATATATATATTGAGTAATTAAATCAGCATTTAACAAATTGCATTTCAATAACGGTCAAGTTAGAACTTCACCGTGATTGAAGCGTTACGCTTAATTTATTTTTACTTTATTTTTACATGTATGCAATAAAGAGATGTATCTGTCAATGAGTACAGTACATACAATAATCACAAGTCCAACAAATAAAATTATTCAGTGACGAAATAAACTTACTAATATAACAGTATATTATGTTTGGAAAACCCATACAAAAAGTATTTTTAAGTAATATAAATATAAAATAACATTATTATGTCGTTTTGTTTTGCTGAAAATTGCTGAGGAGCCTAGTGTTAAAGCGGGAAAATGGGAGGTCAAAATAGATTCAAGAGTAAACAACAGATTACTTAGCCCCAGTTACTCCCCTCCTAATGAACTATTAGCAGGATACAATGTCGAAAAAAATGCAATTCCATAAAGAGAATGTATATTATTATAAGATGGCCATGTGAATTGTAATTTTTTTAATAAGCAAATAGTGATGAAAGAAATGATGTCATTGCATTTTATTTGCGGTTCAACAAAACGGAAAAGGTAGTAATAATCGAAATATTATGTACTTACTGATCTTAATATGTTTACTTAGGTGGAGGCAATTTTTATCTAGAACTTCTTTTTAATATGCATACTCCTACTGTTTAATATATTTTTTTCTACCGTACAACCTCCTTCGTGTCTTCTCCATTCAACGTGACATTGGCGAAGTGATATGTGCTCAACTGGCACGCTCGGAACGCCATAATTAAAGAACCATACCAATATGTTTACTTATATTACTTTAATAAATATATGTTTACATTATATTTGACGTTTTTTTTTTTTGGTTAAAATAGAACAAAAATATGTTCCAATAAAAAAAAACTTCATTAAACTGTAACTTTTAACATAATAAATCTGCTCAGCATTGACCATAAAATAACGAAAAACTTGTAGAAAAGCTTACTTAAAATTAATTAAATAGTTCACAATATAATAATACAACCTTACAATATTAACTGCGGGCTCTTCTTGTCACTGCCTTAACGATTCGATTAACGATCCGTACTAATTACGTACATAATCCCCGTAACGAAACGGAAAGGTTTATTCGATATAGAAATATAATCATCTTAGAAATACGCGTTATTGATACTAATTTAAAAACAAAATCCTAAGTAATGCATAACATTTTAAATGTAGTAAAATACTCCTTCACTTAAGTCCTTGTCCTTCAATTTATCAATTCCAAACTTTTACTTCTGTTCCATATTCTCTGCCGAATTTGAGGCTAGCCTGTTTTTCAAACTTTCAACCTTTCACGTTTTGAGGCAAAACGTGAAAGGTTGAAAGTTTGAAAATTTGTATCTCTGTAAATGGGAATCGAACCCAAAACATATCGCGTTTACTTAATATTTAAATAGTAAGTTAAATCTTTAAAAAAGAAGTTAAAGTTAAATAACTATATCACCATCCAGGTTTGCTCTTAGGTAAATAAGGAAATGCATCATATTTCGTTAAGAAGATAGCCACATCTGGCCTTTGTTGGATTAAATAGCTTAGATTCAAAAATCTTTATAGAAGCATATGAGTCGGCCCAGTAATATTTTAGCTCGCTAATAATGAAAAGCAAAATAGCTACGGTGCTTAAGGATACCAAGTAATATTTTATCTACAAGATATGATAATAAAATGAAAAAAAATATGTATTTTAAATAAACATCTAAATCCTGACAATCTCTTAATGAACTCTAGTTGTATCGATTGTACATGGTTTTAAAAATATATATTTTCAGGAATTTTCTTACTTTAAACTAAACTCTACCAATTAATGCAAGTATAATATTTGTAAGATATGTTTCATACGTGCTATAAAGATTTCAGAAAAAGTTTCAGAATTAATTTATTTTTCATACAGAATTAACAATTCGCTTACTAAGATAAGAAGTATGTCAATCATATTGCCGTCCAGCGTAGCTTATTATCAATATTTTTGTAATTAAAATGCTGCTTTTGGTAATATTTAACGATTTTAAATATTACCAAAAGCAGTTTAATAAGAATAACAATAATTAGTTGTTAATAATTTGCATTAATATATAGCAGCCTCGGGTTGATCGCCTACATTTTATCATTCCACTATAGAGGAGACAGGACAATATGACGCATACACTTTGACTTTCGCGCTCGCATTCTGACACACCGGCCCAGAAAGCGACCCTGTTGCTCGATAAATTGGTAGTGTCATTGAATTTTTTACTTGGATTCATCACGTAGCTGTGTCCTCCATTTCTTGCCGTTCAGGACGCGCGTCGCGCGAACGTACGGTGGGCAGTAGTAGTATACAATAATATTCTTTTTTAATAAAATCATAAAATTGAGACATAAATAACGCATCATTATATATTTTTTTCCTATAAATAAAAAAAAGAATCAAACATATTGGCACAATTGTTGCGTGTTTACGCTTTGTTTTTTGTTTGTTAAAATTAAATCACTGAGTTGCATTTTGACTGATTCAACTTTAAAATAATATTATAGTACATAATAACATACTTTTGTAAGATCTTGTTATTTCTTGGCTCGCAAATGTAGCAAAACAAAATATCCATGGTGATTAAGTATAAATTACTTACTTACTTAGCTTCACGCTATATCACTAGCGGGGTAGGTAGAGAGAACGGAGCGCCAAACGCTACGGTCTCGACATACCTCTTTCGACTCGTCCACTGTCATCAACCTCTTCATTCATGCCCTCCGGAGGGTCCTCATGCTTTTTAAGTGACCTTCGCCCAATATCGTCGAGACTGTGTTTTCTAAATTTTTACAATTCTTTCTTTACTCATTCGCTCGACGTACCCAAACCACCTAAACACGTTCTTCTTCATTCTCACTGTGACATCCAGGCTAGTACCTACCATTCCGTGTATCTCTTCATCGGGTATGCGATCAGCTAATCTGACTCTGCATATTCGACGAAGAGATCGCATCTCTACACTATTCATCTTTTTTACATTCTTATGCTTGGGAGAAAAAAATATTAGCGACATCGAACGACATCGAATCCACGGCCACCGCTCTTACAGTTAGACGATGTATGCAATTACTACAATTAAGCCATAATGTTTGCTTGATACAGCCACCATATGACATTGAGAATTTAAGTATATTAACAAAAATAATATAATTAAATTATCAATGAGGCCTGTCGTGGCGCAACGGCACAAGCGTGTGACTGTAACCGACAGGATCTGGGTGCGATTCCCACTCGCGGAAATGAAATATTTAATATTTTCAATTTAAATATTTAATTTTTTCATTTCTTTGCTCTGGTATAAGGCAAAATGCAGCGTAAAGTTCCACCACTCAACTCGCTATGCCTCTTCGGCGGAAAGTGGGGAACGGAAGTGGAACGGAGTGTTTTAACACTAGGTTCCCTCTGCCAAGTTCCCTCTGCAGGGGTCATGTGCGGGATACAGCGTGAAGCTTAGTAAATTATTAATGAAGCTCTTAGAATATGTACGAGTATATCTAGTACTAATTACGGCAAACAGATGTACTGCACATTGCAGTAGTACGTGCTCCATAATCATGAATAACTAAAAAGTAAAGAACCCAACCTATCCTAACCTTCAAAAAATTCCACAGTACTAGTTACGTTTCAGCTTATACACCAACTTTATATATAAAATTCTAGGAGCGTCGTTATCTTATCAGAATTGTTCGGACTTCGCACCTCCCAAATCGGAATGATTTAGGACAGATCTGTCAAATTGATTAATAAATCACATTACAAACGTGATATAATGTATTTGTATAGACATTTTTATTATAAACACAACATATTTAAGCATTCCTCATCGTGTTGCAGTAACAATTCAGGTATACGGTATGTTTTAGTCAATGTAATCAAAATATACGAGTGAGCGTTTTTATACATTTTTTCTGCATTTTGTATAAAAAATACCAGATGTAATCAAAATCCATAGAGATCTTCTAGCGTTTCTGCGTATGCATGCAGACACAAAAGCCGCTGTGCTTGCGGCATCGTGTTCTTTATATTAAGTGTAAATTCGCCTTATTAATATTGATATTATGCAGAGAGTCTATAAAAACGTAAAAAAAGCTTGTGTGTGGCTTTTTTGAAAGTCAAATTGAAGCTCAGAAAAAAAAAATTATATGCAAGTTACAATAATCAATAATCAATGTACAATATATCAGCGTGTGGAGTACATAATGGTTATAAATTAACGCGTTCTTCAAAATTTAATATATCAGAATGCCACCTCAGCGCGTCCACAGAGCTGAGGTACACTGAACGTAAAACAATTCGGCACTAATCGGTCGGTCCATAGAAAATACCAAAATATAGTATAAATTTTCGTGACGTGATCATTAATGATGCAGTTATAAATATACTAGAGGCCTGTCGTGGCGCAGCGGCGCAAGAGTGTGACTGTAACCGACAGGTTCTGGGTTCGATCTCCAGTCGAGGAAATGAAATATTTAATATTTTCAATTTAAATATTTAATGTTTCATTTCTTCGCTCTGGTAATAAAGCAAAAGGTGGCGTTGAATTCCGCCACTCAACACGCAATGCCTCAAATTCGGCGGAAAGTGGGGAACGGAAGTGGAACGGAGTGTCTTAACACCAGGTTCCCGGGTTCCCTCTGCCTACTCTTGAATCATACTTAAATAAAGGTTTTTTTATAAATTACGCGTGATCAGATTTTTTTTAAATAATAATACTTATATTTTTTGTTATTTCCAGAAATAACAATATGTCAGATTTATGAACAATATATGATTGTTAGTATTCAGGTATCAAGGTTAAATAATCATTACGAGTTGTAGCGTAAATATTTGTTACTTTGTACGGATATTGGTAAATGTAACGGGATAAAAAATAATGCACAACTTTAAAAATTTAATTAATTCTCTATCAATCTATAATATGAAAAGTGGTTGTTCGTTATTCATTTACGTTTTAAGATGTCTTGATTTGGAATTACAAAGTTGCAAAGTTATTAGAGTAATTTCTTCATTCTTTTTCTTAAATATCTGAACATAGAAATTTTAATTCACATGAATAGTAAAATTAATTTGAATAAATTCTTCTACTTTGGAAATAATTGTTTACAAAAAGATTGTCTATTTAAAACTAAACTTAAGTTTGACTTTTGAGAGTTCATGTGGATACGTACTGACCTCCCTACTCTTTGGTTTGTATGTCATTGTCGTATTATTAGCTAAATTAATATTGAATAAAGAAGGCCTGCCGTGATGCAGCGGTACAAGCTTGTGTTTGTAAATGACAGATTCTAAGTTCGATCCCCTATTCCAGGAAATAAAATAATTAATATTTTTAATTTAAATATTTAATGTTTCAATTACTTAGCTCTTAGAAGCACATCGTGGCGTTAGGTTCCGCCACTCAACACACAATGCCTCAAATTCGACGAAATAATCTGATTTAAAAAAGTAGTGAAGCTGACATCAACAATAGCTGTAGCATATAGCCATAGTAGAATTTGGAAGATACGCTTACCTGATTATGAGACTGCGACTACCGATAACGCCTTTCCGTTGCGTTGCTGTAAATGCAATGTCTTTGGAGTCTATTGCTTCAAGAAGTCAAAGCAACAAAAGTTTAAAAAAATAATATTTGTGTATGAATCGTTAAAATATAGTACTCGCAATAGTTTAATGCAATGCTAGGAACGTCATGGTCATATTAAAAAAATATATATATAAAATTACTTATATTATAATTTTAAATCATATTTTTTTATATAAATTTTGACTTAGCGGGATTTGGAAACCGTTCAAGAGCTGTGGCCACTATGTGACACGTTCTAATCAAGCTAAGTCGAAATTCTTATACGCTATTTAGAATAATGTATTAAAAGCAATTATTCTATTTACTTATCGTAAAAAATGCAATGTCAGAGTACTTACGATACGAAATTTCGTATCGTAAGTACTAAGGAAAAACTTATTACGTAATTCAGGAAAAACCGGATCTTAATGATATTTTGATAAAATAAATATAGAGTTAGGTAGGTAATTCTATAATGATTATTCATGATAAAATTATCTACCAATAACGTTGAAAATTATATTTATCAAAGAACTAATTACAAAAATAAGCCTCTGTAATAAGGATTTTATCTTCGCGTTTTGTATAAAAATAGTGTTAGAAGTTACGAAAATCATTGTTTTGATTGCCACCATGAAACTAGCAGTAATACTTCTCGCTTTAGCGGCATTTGTTACCGCCGATCTTCCGGATTATAACACTGCCTATGGATATCTTACGAGATTTGGTGTTCCAATAGCCGAAAAAATTCGTGCACAAGAAGAAGAATATTTAAAAAACCCCCATTCGCGAATTTTTAATGGTCAACCTTCTGCGCTTGGACAATTCCCTTACCAGGTAAACCAATACTAAATATATTGCTTTAAAGTATTTTTTTTTGTTTGAAATTGACCTCTTATTTTCAGTCTCATTAAAAGCCATAGTTTTGCCAAAACTTTCGGCTTTACCGAAATTAAGTACTTACTGACGGAACGGAGTATCTTAACACTAATTTTTCAAGTTCCTTCTGCCTACTCTATCATGTGCGAGAGATAACTAATGTTGAAAGAAAGAAAGAAAGAAAGAATTCTTATTATATTATATATGTTGTTGTTAATAATATTCAAATGTTATTGACTGATTTTCTGTCAATATTTTAACTTCTTTGTTTCTTTTTATAATGTTAAAAAGCTGAAATAATTGTCGAAGTTATTTCATCTCATGTTAGTTTTACTAATGTCCAAATGACAGCGAAGCTTCTGTGTTTAAACTAGAAGTAAAAAATTATATATTTAATTTTTTCATTAATAATTATACATTTTTTTCGTTTAAATTATAACTACTCATTTTTTTATTTACAGGCTGGCCTAGTAATAACCCTTCCATTCAATACAGCGATATGTGGAGGTGTCCTAGTTACTCCCAATCGGTTGTTAACCGCTGCTCACTGCTGGTTTGATGGCAATAACCAAGCTTCTTTGTTTACTGTTGTTCTTGGATCCTTAACTATATTCACAGGTGGTACAAGAATAGCAACAAGTGCAGTTGCGGTGCATCCCAACTGGACACCATTAACTGCACGTAATGATATCGCCGTCGTATATCTACCTTTATCCGTCCTACTTTCTGGTACATTAATAAATATAAAAAATATATTAATAATCTAAGTGGTTTTAGTCATATTTATAAGATATGTTTATGTTTTATATTTCAGTTACTATAAACGTCGTTGCTTTGCCTACTGGACCACTATTAAATGAGTTGTTTGTAAATGAAATAGCTACTGCGTCTGGCTACGGAGCTCAAGGAAGTAAGTTTTATATATTTGCACTTGTTACGTTATTTTTTAAAATTATACAAATTAATTATAATAGGATTGACAAGATGTCAAAAATATAACTGATTATAAATTATAACAAAATGTATTGTTTTATTTTACATTAAATATATTGTTGAAGATTCTACCTAAATTAAAACTATGTCGTATGTTTCAGATGGTGGTATCCAAAATAACCAATATCTCAGTCATGCCAACATGACTATAATTTCCAACACACAATGCTGGTTGAGGTTCCCATTATATATTCAGGATAGCAACATTTGTACTCAGGGAGCAGCCAGTACTTGTAGAGGAGACTCTGGTGGTCCGCTCGTAGTTCAGAGGAACCAAGCTCCTTTACTTGTAAGTTTATTCTTGTCATATTCCTAAAATTTAAGTAGCAAATACTTTACCTACTATTAATATTTTCTTATTTTAAATAAATTGGTAAATTTGTAAAAATAAAAATTTACTAGTAGTGTATGCGACTGTACACATTTTAGAATCACCCATTATTTTTTCCAATAATTTTAGATTTTTCATTCCCTGACCTTAAGGTTGTATAGAAGAAATTGCTAATTATTTTGTGATAATATTGCCTTTTATGCTTCACAAAGTACTTTTTATGAAGCACAAACTTTAATCATTATTTTCTATTTCCAATTGTGGAGTACATAATAAATATTACAGTTACAATATTTTTAAATTTAAATTTTAGGTGGGACTAACATCTTTCGGAGTCCATCCTGATGACGGAGGCTGTGAAATCGGCCAGCCCGCTGCGTACGTCAGAATTACGTCTTTTATGTCCTTTATTCAACAACATTTATCTAGCTAATTTTAATTTAACATTTTTAAACCAATAGCTTGAATTTTTTTATGGAATAAAATATACATTTATTACAATATTTTTGTCAATATACCTATCTTTTTTCCTTTACATTACAATCAGTTGGCATGGTGGTACTAGCTCTGTATTGGAGATAACCTTATTACGTATTATAAAGATTCTGTGAGTTTTTAATATCAGAAACTTGATAGAAACTTTTGAAAGACGTAACTATATATATATATATATATATATATATATATATATATATATATATATATATATATATATATATATATATATATATATATATATATATATATATATATATATATATATATATATATATATATATATATATATATATATATATATATATATATATATATATATATATATAATATATATATATATATATATATATATATATATATATATATATATATATATATATATATATATATATATATATATATATATATATATATATATATATATATATATATATATATATATATATATATATATATATATATATATATATATATATATATATATATATATATATATATATATATATATATATATATATATATATATATATATATATATATATATATATATATATATATATATATATATATATATATATATATATACTTCACACTTCTAATTTATTATCACTCTGCGACCTAAGACTGAGGGAGTGATTGGAACCAAGAAAACTTAACCTAGTTTTGAGGTATTCTGGGAAGAAGGGATGGAACAGTACAGTGTAAAGTAGTGAAAGGATATGGAGGTTACGCCACTGCCCGATAGTGAGCCATTTGAGTTGGATTCTATACACTGTAATACGGTCAAACTTTTTTAAAGAGTAAATAAACCGTATGGCCATGTTTTGCAGACGATCAAGTTTGTTAAGGAGGATCTGTGGGAGGTCACAATAGCAGGCATCGGCGTAATCAAGAAGAGGAAGGAGAAGAGTTTGGACAAGAGATATTTTTGTGAGGAGTTTTTTCCGCCTTCTTAACCGGCAGATTACAGAAAAATATTTTCTGCTTAGCTCCGTAACATGGGGTTACCAGGAAAAAGAGTTGTCCATTATAATACCCAAATTTTTAACAGTCGTACGGAAGTCTAATCAAGCCCCTCCAAACAGAACAGGAGAAAGAGATGATAACGAGATTTTCGATAATTGCTGACGACTACCAAAGAGAGCAATCTGCGATTTATCTGCATTTACTAACATTCAAAACGCTTTGCTCCACTTGTTCATGGAATGAAGGTTGGAATTAAGTGCAGCTATAGCATTATGAAGATCGTCAGTAGGTGAAGTAACGTAAATTTGTAAATCGTCAGAATAAAGATGGAAGGGTAAAGTAAGAGTATTAGATACAGAATTTATAAAACCGGAAAAGAGAAGAGGAGACAGGATTCCGCCTTGGGGTACACCAGCATCAAGATAAGAAGGAGAAGAGTATTTATCATTGACTTTAATGCACTGCTTGCGGCCATATAGATAGGAACGGAACCAGTTTATACCTATAGCAGAAACGTTGATAGATTTCAGAACAGCAAGAAGTATGTCGTAATCTACAGCATTAAAGGCATTAGAGAAATCTAATAGAGCGACAATAATAACTTGCTGATTAATTATCGATTCCATGCCTTATGTCATCGCAAATTTAAATCAGTGCAGTAGTTGTGCTATGTCCCGGGCGAAAACCAGATTGAAAAGGACTAAGAATACGGTATTTTGAGAGATGCGAAGAGAGTTGATAAAAGATAATCCTCTGTAAGACTTTCGAAAGAAAAGGAAGGATTGAAATAGGACGATAATGAGAATAAGAAGTAGGATTAAAAATTTTGGTAATAGGGATAACATAAGCTGTTCGCCAGCTGGAAGGCAAGGAACCAGAGGAAAGAGAAAAGTTAAGGATATGACTTAGAGCAGCCAGGATATGATCAAGAGCTAAGCATATCATTTTACGGCTCAGCCCATCACAACCGATAGCATCTGAAGTGACCGCTAATACATGTTTCTTAATGTCCTTGCACGAAATGGTTGTAAAGTTGAGACCTCTAAGTCACTTCTTGTATTTAGTGCGATGGAGCTAAGAGTGTTAGATTTAGTAACATTATCTAATACAGAGACTGAGCTGAAATGTGCATTCAGAGAATTTACGTCGACCCTACTAGCATCCAAGGTAGATTTGTGATCTCGACTAATTCCCATTGTGTCTAAAAACTTCCATACCTTAGCACTATTCTTATTACTGACTGTTGTGTGAATATAGTTTCGCTGAGCAATGCGGCAGAGTCTGTTACATTCGTTTCGTAACCCTTTGTATTTGAGTAAATTTTCTGGCGTGGGATTGTGCTTATAATTATATTTAGCTCTATTTCGCTTATTCATTAGAACTCGAATGTCACTACTCAACCAAGGTGCCGGGAGATGTTTCAATTTGATCGGCCTGAGTGGGGCATGTACATCAAATACTTCGGTCAGAATTGAGTTAAAAATGTTGAGCTTATCATCCTGTGTAGAGGCATTAAGAACAACATCCCAGTCGATCATACTAAGGTCATTCAAAAATTTGTCACTGTTAAAACATTTATAGCTGTGTCTCATTACGACAGTTGGTTTGACTTTAGGGCGTATTTTGTATGATAAATACAGTAAGTCATAGTTTGAAAAAGCTTCTGCCGAGAATTGGCCATAACAACTTACATGACCACGAGATGAAACAATAGAAAGGTCTAGTAGCGATGGTGTACAATAGGGAAAGAAATGTGTCGCCTTAGTTCTGTTGAGCAGATTGAGGTTACTGCCATTAATGATCTCACTAACATGTTTTGCCCGAGAATCATCCTTGATTAGGCAGGTATTAAAGTCCCCCATGATAATAGTATGGTCTGTGCTAGGAACATGTTTTTCTAACAGAGCTTCAAAATTATTTAATTAGTCTATGCGCAGAGAGGGACTGTAAAAGACTCCAAGCATCAGCTTACACGAACCAAATAGTAGCTCAATGAAAAGATGTTCAGCTGATTCTGAATATTCTGAAGATGATTTGCTCAGTATATTGAAAGGTATGCTCCTTCGTAAGTAGATAGCTACTCCCCCACCGACCGTTCTGTCATTCCTTATTAAGTGAAAGCCTGGTAAAGCGAAGGAAGGAGAAGGAAGACAAGGCTTAAGGAAAGTTTCTGAGACTAAGATCGCGTGTAAACCTTTAAACTCCTCAAACGTATCCAATAGGTCAGGGTAATGAGCGGGGATGCTTTGCGCGTTAATATGAATAGAGTTAAAGTTTTTGGGAAAAGGTGCAAAAGTTGATTCCAAATTGGCACGTAAGGGAATAGAGGAACTTTTAATGCTATCCTCAGATGAGGTGGAAGCACAATGATAATGAAAATTGCTGTCGTATGAACTAAAAGTGTCGCTATTCACGCCTGTAAAAAGCATAGTAAATATATATTTATAATAATTTATATAAAAATATATAAATAATACCTATAATATATAAGTAATACTAATAATATTAATCAGTATCACAAGAATAAATAGAATAATTTCTCAAGACACTAGAAATCATTTATACACCCACCAGCTAGGGCTAAAACAATTTGCCAATATATGATAACCTAACACAAACAAAACCAAATAAAAAAAATATATATTATTTAAAAATAACTTCACACTCATAATAACCAATTTAACAAATTTTAAAGTAGAAGTTAATAGAAAAGTTATAAATTGACAACAGTACTGTACGTATAACGTATAATTTAATACTTAATAAAATGATTCCTGAACGCAATCGCACGAATGGCATTGGATGACAGGATTTACAATTTTACTTACAAAATATTAGGACTTCGCTGACGTTTGTTGTGGGTAACACACGTGTTTTTGAGGATTTCTTATTTAAGTTATATTTGTACATATATTTTGAGTTAAAAGTGCGATTTCTTAAAAAAGAAGATCGGTTTTATTAAGGTGTTTGGTTATTGTGAGTGTTTGTGGTGTTTTGTCCATTAGGTTAGATAATTGTAAGGTAAGTTAGGTTAGTTTATTTTAAAATAGATGCTGATCCGCGTCCGCCTGATCCCCCTGATCCTGGTGGTAGCAAACGAGATAGTCAGGCTAATTCTAGAAAAAGGCAAGGTGTTGAACCACCTATTCACAATGCTGACTCAGTAAAAAAAATAATAATTGACCCAGCTACGGCTACTCCATCTATTCAAAATTTATACGTACACCCTTCCTTTTCAGAAAGCCCCAAATCCTATATCGATTCTGACAAAGGCCCTTTCATAGTGTATGTGTCAAGGGAAACTCCAGACCCTTCTTCCTCTGTTTTCCTTGAGCTTAAGTCTATTATCTCTTTGCTCCCCAGTCCTGTCTTGGTCCTAGGTGATTTTAACACTCATCACTCTTTGTGGGGGTGTTATTACTGTGATGGGTTATCTCCTTCGTTGGTAGACATGATTGATGTTGTATCTCTTTGCATTCTCAATGATGGCTCTCCAACTCGTAGGGTTAATCCAAATCAGAATCCTAGGACTGCTGTTGATCTTTCCCTTTCCTCCCCTTCTCTTGCTTCCCAGCTATCATGGTCTTTTCTACCATCTACCCATGGTAGTGACCATTTCCCTATTCTTATTTCAATGCATAATAGACCCCATCCTTCTTTCTCTCTTAATTCTTCTTCTAAATTTAATCTGAAACAAGCCAACTGGAAGAAGTACGCCGACTCTGTGGATTGCATGTTGGACAATCCTCCTGAGTCTTCTAATTTTGAGAATATCATTCTTTGCTATTAACGTTTTGTCTCTACCATCCTATCTGCGGCTAACTTACACATTCCTAGAAAACACTCCATTCAGAATTGGATGCATTTTAATCCTTGGTGGGATCAGAAATGCTCTGATTCTGTCAATCGGCGATCATCTGCCGAGGAGTCATACGCAGTCTGTATGACTATGGAGAATTTTGTTGAGTACAAACGCAGAGATGCGAAGTTTAGAAAGTTGACTAGAAAAAAGAAAAACTTGGGTGGGCCAATTTTTGTGAATCCCTAAGTCCTCGTTCTCCTTCCTCACTTGTATGGACAAATGTTAGGAGATTCCGCCGATCTCTTAACTATGATTCCAGTCCTAATTCCAATAATCCTTCTTTGTGGCTGTGTGATTTTGCTAACAAATTGGCTCCCCCTTTTGCACCATCTCAAGTCTTATTTGTTTTCCCACTGATTGAATCTTCGGATGAAATGGACACTTGTTTTTCGTCTGAAGAACTCAAAAACGTCTTAACGGATTTAAGAGACACTAGCCCAGGTGAGGATAGTATCTCATACTCTTTTATTGCTAGACTAAATGAGAAGTCTAAGCTATATTTTATAAATTTAATCAACGCAATTTTTCAATCAGGCAATATTCCTATACCTTGGAAATCCCAAATAATCATTCCTATCCTGAAACCTGGAAAATGTCCTTCGGATCCCAATTCCTACAGACCCATTGCCCTAGCATCTGCTTTATCAAAAATTATGGAACGGCTTTTAAAAAATCGTCTGGAGTGGATAGTGCAAAGCAGAAATATCTTAGCGCCCACTCAAATTGGCTTCAGAAAGGGGTCAAGTACCATGGATAGTCTCAGTGTTTTTACCAATGACATTTGACGAGCTTTCGCCAAAGACGAGTATTTAGTGGGTTTTTTTTTAGATGTCGCGTCTGCATATGATAATGTCCTTCTTCCGGTACTCAGGCAGAAACTGCAACAGCTGAGTATCCCGTCGAAGTTGTTTCATTTTATTTGTAATCTGCTGACCGGCAGATCGATATCTGTGAAACATCCGCTGCTTGCTGTACCTTCCAGACTAGTCTGGAAGGGGTTACCTCAAGGCTCAGCTCTTAGTCCTCTGTTGTATAACTTATACACTCATGACCTCGAATTGTCTGTCAGTAGTTTTTGCAATATTCTTCAGTACGCTGATGACATCGTCCTCTACTATAGCTCAAAATCTGTAGAGGACATAACTTATCGTTTAAATACTGCTTTACACTATCTAGACCAGTGGCTCTTTGGCCATGGCTTGGCATTATCAGTAGCGAAATGTCGGGAGGTAGTATTCTCTAAACAGAGAGTTACTCCTAATTTAGAAATTTACTGTGGTAATGATGCCATACAATTAGCAGATAGTGTTAAATTCTTAGGCATGGTACTTGATAAAAGACTGAACGGAATTGCTCATGCTGAACATGTCAGCAAAAAATGTGAAAAAGGTATTAATGCTTTAAGAGCTGTGTCTGGTGTGTGGTGGGGTGCACACCCCTTTACTTTACTCAAAAACTACTGTACAATGCAATAATTCGTAGTCATATGGACTACGGACTATTTACTTTAGACCCCTTTAATAAAGCTGCTAATGACAAACTTAATAGAATTCAGTACAAATGCCTTCGGATTATTTTAGGTGCAATGAAATCTTCCCCTACTAACGCATTACAGGTGGAGTGTGTTGATTCACCCTTTCCTATCCGTCGTCAATTTTTATCTGACCGATTTGTTGGCAAAATGTTACAGTTTTCTTCCCATCCCTTGTGGTCTAAGCTATCCGACTTAGCTGACCACATTCCTCGTGGCAAGCCACTTCCCTACTTGCTTGCTAGTTACCTTAAATTTACTTCCCTTCCTCACCCTCTGTCTCGCTATCCCCTTAACCCTTTATTCTGTACACCTTATAAGGCTTTAGTACATCACCCCTCTGTCATCACAAATCTTGGTCTAACCAAGGGAGCTGTTGACATCAACACAAAGTTTAAAGCCATAGTACATGAAAACTGGTTAAATCATACCCATTTACAGATGCATCTAAGCTTTTAAAGGAAAGCTGTGTTGGTGCAGCATGCTGGATACCAAAATTCAAAATTATATTACAATTTAAATGTCCTTTCGAATCATCCGTGTTTACTGGAGAGGCTGTTGCTTTGTTAGAAGCAATCCGGTTCACACTCTCCCATGACTTTAAACAGACCGTTATTTTTACTGACTCTTTAAGCTGCATACTAGCGGTAAAGGGAAATCCCTTTCATAGTAAATTGAGGTCTTCGATTATTTTAAAGATTCTCGAAGAACTGTACACATGTTATTTAAAGGGTTTGGTTGTTACTTCGGCATGGATTCCAGGGCATTCTGGAATTGGTGGGAATGAATCTGCAGACTCTTGTGTAAAATTAGCTATCCAGTGTGGTAATTTGGATCACTTTTCTATTAGGGCCCAGGACCTGTTGTCACTTGTATTAACTCATTTGGATGTGTCATGGTCTGAATTTTGGAATATGTCAAAATCCCAGAAAGGTAAGTTCTATGCTGCGATCCAACCTAATATCCCCAGGCAGCCATGGTTTTATTCTCAAAATTTATTGAACGGAGGATAATATCGACCATTTGTCGCTTGCGCCTTGGACATGCGTGCACACCTGTACATCTAGCTAAGATCAGGGTCAGGGACCACTCACTGTGTGAATGTGGTCTGGACGACGGTTCCCCTTCTCACATTCTTTTTACATGCCCCAAGTTAATCCATCCCTTATATGATGTCCTTCCTCACAAAGTTCCCCGTCCCCTTAATGTTCAATGTTTGTTAATGTTTGTGTTTAGTCCATTATGTAAATTTTTATGTAAATATATTAGATATAACAATATTAAATTGTAGACTAACACCTTTGTATTATGTATTTATTATTACTAACCCTGTGTGTACATAATGTATATATTTATTTTAAAATATGTTATTTTTGAAGTGAAAACTTCTTTAGGCACGTTGAGCGTTTTGGTAGAGGGTAAAATCCTCGGTTCGCGTCACCGACATGCTAATGATAATAGCAGGCGTGCGACTAGCGCATGCGCAGTAGTACACGTATACACTAATATAGCCTGTGTACACGTATACACTAATACATCGACATGACGGGTATGGAGGTAGTAGCAGTACCTATTGTATCTTTTTTAGAATACAATGAAATGATTGAAGGAACAGATAATCTAAGTATTGTCGAAATTAATGATGACAATGATGTAAATAATGAAAATAATGTTCAAACTTGAATTCATTGAAATTCGTGTAAATATAAATACTATGTATAATTAAGATAATTGTATATTAATTATTTTTTCAACCACTTTGTGAATATATAATATTTTGTTCATGATTTGTTCATGATATAATATTTTGTTCATGATTTGTTTAACCCATCATATGTAACTAATAAATAAAACATAAAAAATCATATAATATTTGCATATAGTTTTAATTACTCTCAACTTAATAGTTCCGTTTTCAATTCTATCGGCAGTCCCACAACTGCTATTAGTTTTATTTTTGTTATAGGTGAAGGCAATTTTTAATTAGATTTTCTTTTTTTTTTAATATGCATTCTCCTATTGCGTAATATTATTTCTTCTACCGTACACCCTCCTTCGTGTCTTCTCCATTCAACGTGACATTGGCGAAGTGATATGTGCTCAACTGGCACGCTCGAAACGCCATAATCAAAGAACCATACCATACAAAATATTAGCTTCGCTTGCGTTTGTTTTGGTTGACACACGTGCTAGTGAGAGTTTATTATTTCAGTGTATTATTTTTTCATTGTACATAGTGAAAACAATATATAATAGTGTAAATAGATCTTACTAACAAGGTGATTAGTTATAGTAAGTGTTTGTGTTGTTTTATAGACTAAGTTAGTTATATTTTACAGTTAGGTTAGGTTAATTTAAGATGGATCCTGATCCCCCATCTGACCCCCTGATCCTGGGGGAGGTTCTATTAATAAGATAGTATCCAGAAAAAGACAGGGAGAGGACATATCTCCTAGTCAAGATTTGAATAATAGTATTAAAAAAACTATTATTGATCCATCCACTCCCTCTATTCAAAATGTTTGGATTCACCCGTCTATGTCTGAATCCCCAAAATCATATATTAATTCTGAAAAAGGACCTTTTATTGTGTATGTGTCAAGGGAATCTCCTGACTCTTCTGCAGGGACATCTATAAGAGTCATTAAGTTTGGTCAATTCCTCCATACTAATAAAATTAGTGATATTGTTAATGATGGAGTTAAAAATGTTGGTCGCAATAAAATCAGTGTCCAGTTTACTTCTGTTGAAGCAGCGAATAAGTTTTTAAGTAATCCTGTTCTCAATTTATGTAAATATGTTTGTGCAATCCCAAAATTTAATATCACAAGGATGGGAATTGTAAAGGGGGTTCCCGTTGAATGGTCGCTGGAAGAATTTGTTGGCTCACTAACATTCCCTACTGCTTGTGGGGAAGTTATGAAAGCGAGACGTATGAACCAAAAGAATGTGAGTGAGGGTGCAGTTACATGGGTCCCCACTCAGACTGTGGTTATTACATTATGTGGCCAATGTTTGCTTACTGGGATAGATAAGGTCGTAGATAGGTGGAGAGGTTATTGCGAACAGCTATACGCTAACGCCACAGGAATGCCAGCGGTCCTACCGCACACCATAACCGATATTCCCCAAGAACCGAACATCTTGAAGTCCGAAATAGAACTTGCTTTAAAAAAGCTTAAACTCAATAAATCGGCCGGAAGTGACTGTATTTGTGCCGAAGATTTGAAACTCATAGGGGATGATGGTATTTGCATTCTACAAAACATTTGCAATCAGATATGGAGAAATGGCGAATGGATTAATGACTGGCAACAATCTGTTTTGGTACCGCTGCACAAAAAAGGTTCGACCAAGTCCTGTGGAAACTATAGGACTGTAGCGATAATATCCCATGCAAGCAAAATTCTACTATACATAATTAACGAACGCCTGAAATCCTTTTTGCAATGGCAAATTCCAGTAGAACAAGCAGGGTTCGTTAAGGGACGAGGTACAAGGGAACAGATTGTGAATGTAAGGCAGATTATAGAGAAGTGCCGTGAATTCAACATTCCAATGCTGATGTGCTTCGTCGACTATTCAAAGGCGTTTGATTGTGTTAGGTGGGAATGTTTATGGAATATCCTAAGAGAAATGGGAGTACCCGGACACCTCGTTATTCTCATTGCAAATCTTTATCAGAATGGAAGCACGGTTGTTAAGGTGAATAACGTTCTGTCAAGACCCTTTAAGCCACAAAAAGGGGTTAGACAAGGATGTATTTTATCTCCGATACTCTTCAACATTTACGGGGAATATATAATGAGACGAGCCTTAGACGGTTGGGAAGGTGGAATATCCGTAGGCGGCAAAAAAATCAGCAACCTGAGATACGCAGACGATACTACACTATTTGCATCGTCTGAACAAGAACTGGCTGAACTTCTTTCTAGAGTGGAGAAAGAAAGTGTATCAGCCGGCCTCACTATAAATATATCGAAGACCAAGGTGATGGTAGTAGATAGATTTGGCTCACTAATTCGCTCCAACGAACTCAGAGATCTTGAATTTGTTGATCAGTTCTTATACCTTGGCTCTCTACTTACCAGCGAGGGTGGCAGTGATAAAGAAATCTGTAGAAGAATCCAAATGTCCAAAGCAGCGATGACTAAACTCACTAAGGTATGGAAAGACCGTAATATCTCGCGTAAAACCAAAGTCAGGCTGGTGCAGACATTGGTATTCTCAATTTTCTTGTACGGAGCCGAATCATGGACGATAAGAAAGTCAGAAAGGACGAAAATCGACGCTTTCGAAATGTGGTGTTGGAGGAGGATGTTGCGAATTCCGTGGACTGCGCACCGAACCAATTCGTCAATTCTTAGAGAGCTCGGCATAAACTGTAGACTGTCTGCGGTTTGCTTCCAACGTGTCCTTAAATACTTCGGACACGTCGCTCGCAGAAACCCTGATAGCCTGGAGAAGCTGACGGTTGTTGGCCAGGTCGACGGGAAAAGACCTCGCGGTCGCTCACCTATCCGTTGGTCAGATCAAGTAAAGACGCTCACAGGCCTGCCAATTACCGAAGCATTAAAGACCGCCGCAGACAAAAAACATGGAAAGGCATAGTGCATCAAGTGATCACCAATGAAAATTCCATCTAGACGCGACCTTCAGCAATGAAGATACCGACTAAGAAGAAGAAGAAGATATAAACATATATATATATATATATATATATATATATATATATATATATATATATATATATATATATATAATATATATATATATATATATATATATATATATATATATATATATATATATATATATATATATATATATATATATATATATATATATATATATATATATATATATATATATATATATATATATATATATATATATATATATATATATATATATATATATATATATATATATATATATATATATATATATATATATATATATATATCTCCTTATATATTAAATGTACAGTTTAATCTTTATTTAAATACTGAGCTAAATTAAAATGTATTATTAGAGCTGACATTGCATTCATCAATGATCATACTTCTGATCTGTCTTGCCATAAAAAAATGCTATGTGTATGCTATTGTTATTTATTACACATTTTGAAATAACAGTACATATTTCAAATAACAGTACGCATGTTAAAAAAAGCTAGTCAATTTTGCTATATTTTTTTTTATCTTAATTTTTTTTTTGACAAGTAGATTGAATTTGAGGTCAGTCGTGAGGGACCAAGCTTGCGACTATAAACGCCGACAATAAACGATTGAGGACTCGATTTCCACTCGAAGAAATAAAACATTCCTATCTTCATTTCTCCGCTCGTGAAAAATTGGAAGATAGAATGAAATGTCTTAGCACAAGGTTCCCAAGTTCCCTCTGGCTAATCTTTTGTGATACACTGTGAAAAAAAAAATATAAAAATGATCGATTTCTTCTCAGGAGAGTTATTACTATGTTCCCTCTGCCTAAAATTATGGTACAGGATAAAAATACAATTTATTCATTATTCATTCATAGACATCTAAAACTCTAACTTCCTAAATAATACAAAGCCCAAATAAACAATTTGGAACTCGTTTTAGCTGAAATTAAATATTTAATTTTAAGTTTATGAAATGCTTTAAAATTTAAAATATTTAAAATTTTATTTTAAAATATATTAAAGTGTGAAATTGAGAACGTATCAAAAACCTTAACGGTCTTTGCATAATAAATGAAAGCCGGAAAGGGTCACCTAAATAAGGAAAAAGGTCAATTATAAAGTGTTTTGTAAATTCAATCATTATAACTGTACAAGTATTAATAACAAGGAGAGAAAGCGGTGTTTTGATTCTTTTTAAATATACAAATTATGATTTACTCAATACTAAATTTCAATACTGTTACTATTTTGTTTTTTTCAGCTTCACGCTGTATCCCGCACTAGGCAGGGTAGGCAGAGGGAACGGAAGTGGAACCTAGTGTAATGACACTTCCTTTCCCCACTTTCCGCCGAATTTGAGGCATTGCGTGTTGAGGGGCGGAACTCAACGCCGCGCTTTGCCTTATTACCAGAGCGAAGAAATGAAACATTAAATATTTAAATTGAAAATATTAAATATTTCATTTCCTCGACTGGGGATCGAACCCAGAACCTGTCGGTTACAGTCACACTCTTGTGCCGCTGCGCCACGACAGGCCTCGTTACTATTTTGTTTAACTAAATTCAATTGGTCTGCATTAGGTGCAGGATTCAGCGTGAAGTTGAGTTAGACAGATATCTTTCTGAACTTGTTTTTTTTTAATGGGTATAAATTTAATAAGTCTCATCTGAAATGAACGATATTGTCATATTAAAAATATCTTTATAGCTTTTGGCATCTTCCGTTTACTGCAGCTTTCAACTATTTAATCATTAAAGTATTTTTCTTAAAACGTAGTTAATCGATCTTCTTCTTTATTCTATCATTAGCAAAAAATGATAATGATCCACTGGCACAAGCATATAAAAATATTGCCATACCCAAAGCCATGTTACTCCTTAATATATAAGCAAATAATATATTCTGATTTCAAAAATTAAAGACCCCTAAGATAGTAAAATATTGTTCTGAATCGAACCAACCACATTCATATAAAATATGTGTTTATGCTAACCACAAGTCTGTGGATAGTCTTTAAAGTAACATGTGGAATATTTTCTAACATGTTACGACGTCCTTACGACTGCAAGTATATCTACTATGGAAATGAATGAAACTAATTAATAACATTTTCTTTTGTTAAAATATTCGTATAAAACATAAAATATGTAAATGTGGAATTTTGACAAATTCACTGTATAATTTAACATATATTTACAATTGTCCTTGAGTAAGTACTATTATTTAACAGGTAGCAAAGTCAATAAATGTGAAAGAGTGTGAAGTGTTGAAGAATCTAGCAAACAAATTTTTTTGTATTAAAATTAAATTTAAAAAGCGTATAAAAATATTTTGAATGAAGCAGTATTTGACCCCCGCGCCACTTGAAAACCGTTCAAGCGCTCTGACCAACTAAGCCATTCGTTCTCACCAAGCTCCGTCGAAATTCTTATAGGCTTATTACAATTTATATATGTTGTTAGCATCTTATTATACGCTTTTTAAAAAAGCCAAAAAGTCTTCGTCTCTATAGTTACGTGGTAAGATATTCTTCGCCGTAAAAACAAACAGAATTTGTTAAGATGTAGTATAGGGTATATATAAGAACGTAATATGTACACGTAAGTCACTGTTTTGGACTAATCTTAACTTTTTTACAAATTTAATACAAGATAAAGTAAGATAAATGAAACTCAAAAAATTATAACTAAAACAACATATTAGTAAAACATTCACAAAACACACAAGTAGTTGTATGCAATTAATAATAGCAGCGTAGAGTATTACGGAACATTAAATAAATTACGTAAAATTAATTGGGCGTTTTTAAATTAGGTTAACATTTATATTCTACAAAATAGTTTGGAGGAGTGTACTCGTACATTGGTTATTAGTATGTGTGTATGTTCCAAATTACATCGCTGTAAAGAAAACACCTGACTAATTTAATTTGTAAACGTTGTCATTTTAAACAGCCCTTTCTTAAAAATAAGATTTAAAATAACATTGATGAAATAAGGGGAATATTACTATATGACTGTAAACACTGCGTTTATGCTATAAAATTGTTTCAGCTTATCATGAACAATAACAAATTCATTTCTAGAATGTATTTTGAAATTAAGAAAGAAAACAATCATGAAAAATCATCCTCTTTCATTTTAATTACTATATTATTTTTTTTAATTATTTATTATAAGAACAATCACTACCTACATAAGTCGGCAAACTAATAAATCTTTGCCTTAGTATTTAAATATATGTAACTTTATCTTCATTTTCTAAGAAAATAAACGAAGAAAGAAAGAAAAAAAATCATCAACTGGCTGATTTCCAAAATTTTATAATGTATTAAATTATAAGATAAATAATCTTATAATAAGGCTTTATATTGATGTGATATTACAAAAACATTAAAGCACATCAAACTAGTAAAATATAAGCAAACACCGATCAACAAACCTTATTTTCGTAATGCACCACAACCGCTCTTAAAAGAACTTTCATTCTTACTCAATTATTATGTACTGTCGTATCGTCTAATATCTTTGCTATTTACTTTATCAGCCACTTTCTCTTTTCAATATTACACAAATTACCCTCAGCCTACTCTAACTCATCGGAGCATATCTTAATAGAAGTCTCTCCTGCTCCTCTCCTCTTTAGGACCCTTAAAGTATTACTCAGTCTTTTTAAGTATTACTTAGTCTTTTATAACCCCAACTTACATATAAATTATTTTGATGCATTTGGAGATCTTCAGAAAAATATGCTCCAGGGGTAGATCACATTATTATAATGGGCAAGTTTAACACGTGTTTGTTTAAGAACGACTTTCGCACAAATCGGCTAATGAATATTATCAACAGCTCTAACTTAAACATTCTGTCTACGAACGCTACTCATTTATTCCCCGGTTGTGCGCCGTCTTTACTAGTCCTCATGATCGTCTCATCAACGGAACATATTGAAAATATTGGACAAATATCAGCCGAAGCATATTCGTATCATGATCTCATTTACCTGTCATGTAAAATACGTCCGCCGAAATTGAAACCGACAGTTGTGATGCGGAAAATGTTTCAGTAACATCGACAACGAAAAGTTTATGGACGATCTTGCTTGTATTGACTATGATTGTATATTCAGTGCTAGTAATATTAATTAAAAATTGAACATTTTCAACTCAATTTTGACCGAGCTTTTTGACATTCATGCGCCGCTGTGGCCATTTAAAATAAAACATTTTCCTGCTCCGTGATTAACCCTGGATATCAAATTACTTATGGACAAACGTAATACTGCAAAGTCTAAGTATAAAAAATATTCTACTGACTCAAACTTGCTAAGATACAAATCATTGGGGAATCGATATAACTAGACTTGAAGAGACGCCCGGCGTAACCATATATTGTATAGACGCACTTAACAATTTTTTACTTCCGTTAGTTTAATGGATAATAGTACTAAAATAAGTACTCTTCATTCATTATTATTACTATCCAATCCTACAAGTAAACCTTTCACTTTCACTCCTCTTTCAAACGCAGATGTACGGAAGCACGTGTTGGCAATCAAATCTGACGCCACTGGTTTTTATAACATTAGTCGACGGATGATTTTTCTATCTTTAAATTCAATTCTTCTTATCCCTCTGCCATATATTTAACTACTTCTTTCCCATAGCGCGTAATTTGGCGTCATGCACTTTTGATCCTTGTCCCAAAAACGTCCAACCCAACATCAGGTTTGGATATTTTATTAGGTATTCTTAAATCTATAATTGTAAATTCTTTGAAAAGACGATCTTAAATCAAATATTAATGCATTTTAATTCAAATAAGCTAATGCATGATAAACAGTATGGTAACTATTATGGGTCGCTCCACTACCGACGCCGGCGTAAATCTCTTAAAGAATATGCTCTTGGCATGTTCTGTGACTTATCCAAGGCGTTTGATTGCGTCCAGCACTCAACATTGGTCATGAAGCTACATCATTATGGCATAAGAGAACGTGCACTCGATCTTCTGACCTCTTATTTAACTAAGAGAGTTTAGAAGGTTAATGTGAATGGCAAGAAATCTCCTGGGTCACTAATTAAGTATGGGGGTCCCACAAGGGTCTAGTCTTGGTCTTTTTCTCTTTTCAATATATATAAATGATTTACCTTATTTAGTTGACAGGAGCCATGAGATAGTATTGTTTGTTGATGATACTTCGTTGATTTTTAAGAAACAAATAATACAAAAAATATATGACGAAGTAAACAAAGAATACAAAAACCGAAGTAAAAACTTCAAATTACAGTGGGTATATATATATATATATATATATATATATATATATATATATATATATATATATATATATATATATATATATATATATATATATATATATATATATATAATATATATATATATATATATATATATATATATATATATATATATATATATATATATATATATATATATATATATATATATATATATATATATATATATATATATATATATATATATTTTTTTTTTTTTCAGCTTCACGCTGTATCCCGCACTAGGCAGGGTAGGCAGAGGGAACAGAAGTGAAACCTAGTGTTATGACACTCCGTTCCACTTCCGTTCCCCACTTTTCGCCGAATTTGAGGCATTGCGTGATGAGTGGCGGAACTCAACGCCGCGCTTTGCCTTATAACCAGAGCGAAGAAATGAAACATTAAATATTTAAATTGAAAATATTAAATATTTCATTTCCTCGACTGGGGATCGAACCCAGAACATGTCGGTTACAGTCACACTCTTGTACCGCTGCGCCACGACAGGTTATATATATATATATATATATATATATATATATATATATATATATATATATATATATATATATATATATATATATATATATATATATATATATATATATATATATATATATATATATATATATATATATATATATATATATATATATATATATAATAAAATAAAATAAAAATAAAAAAAATAAAAATAAAAATAAAAAAGCCTTTTATTTCCTGTAGTACGCTATTGACATTTTTGTATATAGTAACGGTTTAAGTGATGCTATACATTCAATTTTTTTTTTTTTTTTTTTTAATACTGCTATTATAATACTGTACTCTATGTACCTATCTTAAAATTATTTGTTAGTATGCTATTATCTATTCAATGTTATATTACAACTTAATTAGTTATTTATTTTTTACTCTACAGGAACCCCCTGACGGGTAAAGGCCTCCTCCAAAGCACTCCACTTGTCTCTGTCTTGTGCAACGTTCATCCAAAGTGGGCCAGCTATTTTTTTAATCTCGTCTTCCCAGCGTGATAATGGTCTGCCCCTGTTTCTTTTACCTTGTGGACCCCTCCATCTAGTTATTCTTGCAGTCCACCTCTGGTCTGCAAGTCTGGCCACATGGCCTGCCCATTTCCATTTGAGCTGTAGCGCACAATACAAAGCATTCTTTGTTTTTGTTGTGCTTCTTATGGTTGTGTGTCTTATTTTATCTATTCTTCGTATATTGAGCATGCTACGTTCCATTCCACGTTGGCAGGTGTTTATAATGTTTCTTGCTTTAGCAGTAAATTTCCAAGTCTGACAGCCATATGTCAAGCACGGTATTAGGCATGAATTGAAAATTTTTGTTTTGAAGGCTGTAGGTAAGTTGCTTTTAAAGATCTCTTTCAGACTCCAGTACTTATTCCATGTATTTTGTGCTCTTCTTTTTATCTCTGTTTCATTGTTGCTCTTGTCAAAACTTATACTCTTACCTAGATATATATAGCTGTCTACATACTCCAGTGGTTTGTTATTTACTGTTATAGGGATTTTTCTACTATTCGTCATTACCATAGTCTTGGTAAAGTTCATGTTCAAACTTACCTTTGCACTAGCTACATATAGGGACTCTAACATAAGTTGTAACTCTGAGCTTGACTCTGATAGAAGCACAAGGTCGTCAGCGAATCTCAAGTGGCTTATGTAGGCACCATCTATATACAACCCGGTTTCGTTCCAGTTTAGCTTGCTAATAATACTTTCAAGGATAGCTATGAAGAGCTTTGGGGATAAAGGATCACCCTGTCTGACCCCTCTCTCAATGGCAAAATCGGACCAAGAGTTTCAAGCTTGACTCTTCCTCTGTTATTACGATAAACGCTCTTGATTACCTCTATGTATTTATCCTCTACGCCTTGTTCTTTTAAGCTAACCCACATATACTTGTACGGTTTACTGTGTCAAAAGCTTTTTGGTAGTCTATGAACGTAATGTATAGGGATCTCTGGTACTCTTGGTACTTCTCTAAAATTAGTTCAAGTGCATGGATATGGTCACAAGTTGAGAAACCTTTTCTGAAACCGGCCTGCTCTATAGGTTGAGTATTTTCTAAGACAGTACTAATTCTTTTATTTATTATGCAGGAGAAGAGTTTGTAGATACATGGTAGCAAACTTATAGGTCTGTAATTTCCTACATCTTTAGGGTCGCCCTTTTTGTAAATAAGTATGATCTCTGACTCTGACCATTGTGAAGGAGTTTCTGCCCTTTGTAGAGTCATGTTAAATAGTACTGTTAGCGGTAGAGCTAACGTTGTTTCGGCGAGTTTCAATGCTTCATTTGTGATCTTATCTGAGCCTGGGCTTTTTTCTATCTTTAATCTTTTTAATGCTTCTATCACTTTTACTAATTTTATGGGATTAGTGTAATGTTCGTAATCACTTTTGGTGTTATTGCGTGTGGTTTTTATGTTTATTCTGTCTGTTTCATCCTTATATAAGCTAGTATAGAATTTAGTTGCCGTAGTACTTATGTCTTTTCGATGGTACATATCTGTATCCATCTCTTTCAGACACTCTATCCAAGTTCTGTTTGTTCTTAATTCCTTGTAAGCCTTTCTTATACTTCCCTTATATTGTATGTCTTTTTCTATTATCTTTTGCCTATACTTCGCGTAGTCTTTGGCTATGTATTTGTTGGCTAATTTGTAAAGTGCGGAGAGTTCATTTCTCATAGATCTAGTTTTATTTTTAGTTTTTTGTAGAGCTTTCCTTCTATCTAGTAGTTGTAAGTGCTATGTGAAAAGATTTTATGTGTCTTTTGTATGTTTGTCTTATCTCGGGTGTTCTTCAGACTTTTCGTGATTGCATTTACTATAAGATCATAATATGACTGTACCGAAATGTTTACAGGGTGAGCAGGTATATCCAAAAGCATAGCTGATAAATTTGTCCTGTATGTCGTTATTTCGTTTTCACAGGTTAATTGGCTGTTTTGGTTGTTACTGAATTTGGCTCTACTTTTTCTGGTTGTTGTCAGCTTTAATGTGGCTCTTAATGCTCTATGGTCTGACGGGTAGTTCAAATTCATCGTTTGTAAGTTTTGAAATAATCCTGGTCGGTTTGACAAAATAAAGTCTATCTCGTTTTTATATTGTCCATTCGGTGAGCGCCAAGTCCATCGCCGGTTTTGTTTTTTCTTAAAGCATGTATTTATGATTGTCAATTTATGACACAGAGCGAAGTTTATTAATCTCTGACCTCTACTGTTTCTTACACCGTATCCGTACTGCTTCATTACTAAGTATTCTTCTTGTTTACGTGGTCCAATTTTAGCATTGAAATCTCCCATTAGTATTATGTTTTTATGTGCTGAATTTAACGTTTTCTCGATTGTATTATAGAAATCGTCTATTTCGTTGTCATTTGCTGTTTCTGTTGGTGAATAAACTTGTATAATGGACATCATAAAGCCCTGCAAGTTCAAGTTCAGTGTTGCGACGCGTTCCGTTATTCCCACAAAGCTTTCTATGTTATTTTTCAGGGACTTATTTATTATGAAACCCACCCCATAATTACCCGGTGTAGATCCCATGTAACAGAGTATGAATTTATCGTGCTCTTCTATATTACAGCCAAGGCGTCTTGTTTCTGAGAGTCCTATTATATCATAATTTATTCCCCGTATGGCTTCTTCTAACTCTAGTAAGTGCGCATGTGACGATAGGGTTCTGACGTTATATGTTGCTATATACAACTTGTGCATTTTTTTGGTTCTTCTGCATTCTATTGATGTTGTTGAATTTGGAGGGTTTTGGTCATAATCCCCCACGGTGACCAGCCGGGTTGGGAGATGTATTTTGTTGCCTGTTCTAAAATTTTTGTGTGCTGTATCTATGCTTGAGAGAAGGGTTAATTGCTAATTGTTTGTGGTTTCTTGTTCTTGTTTGTTGTTAGTATTACTTGTTATATTTTTATTAACTAGGTAGTTTAGTAGTCCTGCTTTTACAACACCTTCTGAGACACTACTAGACCTTTGAACTGAAGGGCGAGACTGTCGGGTTCTATTCTTTTTATTAGTGGTTTTATTAACATTGTTTTGCATTTGTGGATTATTTTCAGGTGATAAGGGAAGAGGTCTTTTGTTGTTGCTTTTGATTATTATTAATTTATCATATTTAATTCTGACTATGTTGCCTCTTTCTCTCTCCATTTTTACCTGTTCTTGCAATTCTTTCCTTTTTTCTAAAACATATTTTGGGTAGTCCTCTTTAATGCAGTAGCTTGTATTTTTCAACATCCACTTTTGTTTGAAAATATTTATTTTGATGCCTAAAGTAGAGAAAGTTACCATAACTGGGCGAGGACTTTCTCCTTTCCTTCCTATTCTTCTCACTTCTTGTATATCGTTGTGGGATAGTTTAATAGAGAGGTGTAATTCAATCCAATTAAAAATATTGTTTTCTAGGCTTTTGTAAGACATTTCTCCTTCCTCTATGCCGAAAAACACTACATTTCTTTGTCTGGACTGCTTTTCTAGAAAATATATTCGTTTTTCTTGGTTTTCTACAATTTGTTTTAGTTTTTCATGTTTTTTATCATACAATAAGAATTTTTCATCCATTAATTTAGTAATATTATGTGTAACTTGATCTGTCACATTTTTCCCGCTGTCTCGGATAGCTGTTTTTTGTTCATCTAGTTCTTTTTGTATCTGTTTAAGTGCTTTCATAATTTCTTCCATGATTAAAAGTTTCAACGCCCTCTTGTGGCACCTTGTTTCGTACTGTTGTTGGTAGCAATCTAATTGTTGTATGGAGTCGTAGTAGTGCTCCTCTTTTCCCGTAGATGGCACTGTATTTGTCGATTCTAGGTTGCGCGAGATTTGCAAAATTGCATATCATTTAGTATTGAGGTTATAATTCTTACACTTTCCACAGGGGGATAGATTAACTGTGGTTTTGTAGCTTTTACGTAAGACTAGTTCTGTTCACTGAATTTATTTGCGCAACTAATGTTTGATCTCCACTGCAAATCCTGAGCAACGAACACACCGGCGATTGTTTCTCACTTTGGGTAATTTTCGTTTTTAGTATCCAGTAGTTGTTTGTTGGTTTTGTCCACAATATATTGTTACAAACACTTGTTTATCTATCACTTTACACACTAATATGAGGCGAAAAGCACTTTTGATATCATTTTTTTGTCGTAATTTCTACAGAGAAGATGTTTACCGTGGCAACTAGCGCCCTCTCCTCCTATATCATATATATATATATATATATATATATATATATATATATATATATATATATATATATATATATATATATATATATATATATATATATATATATATATATATATATATATATATATATATATACTCTTTTTATTATATCCTCTTGAGATGCAAGAAGGATATAATAAAAAGAGCATTCTTATTATGTATCCTTTGTATACATATGGTTGCCTGTTAGAGATCGCTTTTAGCGATAAGGCCGCCATTGCACACTTCTTCTATCATATTTGTACTATATTTGTGTTTTTTTTTCTCTGTCTTTATTTGTGCAATAAAGTATTAATGCCAAATAGTGGCCAATTTTTGTGAATCCCTTAGTCCTCGTTCTCGTTCCTCACTAGTATAAACAAAAGTAAAGATATTTTGTTCTTTTCTTTACTATGATTCCAATCCTAATTCAAATTGACTCCCCCTTTTGTACCACACTATGATTTTTTTTCCACTGATTGAATATTTGGATGAAATGGACGCTTGGTTTTACGTCCAAAGAACTCAAATACGTCGTAACGGTTTTAAAAGAATTGAGTACAAATGCCTATGAATAATTTTAGATGCAATGAAATCTTTTCCTACCAACGCATTACAGGTGGAGTGTGCAATCTCTTTCTGCCTGCTTTTCCCCATCTGTCGTCAACCTTTATCTGAGCGATTTGTTAGTAGAATGCTAAAGCTTTCTTCCCATCCCTTGTGGTCAAAAGTTTCTTCTTCTTGAGTTAAGTGACCTCATTTCTCGTGGCACGTCGCTCTTAAAATTTACTTGCCTACCTCACCGTCTGTCCCGTCTTATATGCTTTTTAAGGCTCTAGTACATCACCTTTTGTCATTACAAATCTTGGCCTAACCAAGGGAGCTTCTGACACTAACACAAATTTCAATCCATTGTAAATAAAAATTGGTTAAACCATATCCTCATCTTCAAATCCTTAGCTTTATTTTCTTCAAATCTTTAGCAAAGGAAAGCTGTGTTTGTGCAGAATCCTGGACTCTTATTATATTGTTTTATTGTTCTAGTAAATAAGTGTAATGATAGTTATCATTCATTACAGAGTTGTTTTATTATAAATTTATATACGAACTTTATATTTCCGATAAATTATATTTCTAAAATAAAGCTATTTTTGCAAACAGATAGTAATTTATAAATACGCATCTGAGACGTATATTAATGCTTTGTGTACGTCCAAAGTGGGTAAGGCTTCTAGGGTTAAAGGTAGGCGACGTACCAGCTAATCAGGACGATGATGACTATTTTACCTCTGTGATTCATTGAAGATGATTAAATTTGGTTTATAAAAGTTATTCAATAAAAATTATACTTATTCCTAAAAAATATGTTTTTTTTAAAATAACGACCAAGTTACGTTACGAGAATTTAACTTGCTCTCATTTTTCAAACTCTGCTCTACTCCATTGGGTACTTTGTTGTATAACGACCTGACACAGTGTCGTTGTACAACACATAATTAAAAAATATAATAATAACATAAATGTACGTGTTTAACATACATTTCTACATGTCTGTTCCTAATTACAAAAATTGATGGAAAAATGGGTAAAAAGTTAAAAAGTACGTTAAAACGTATTTTTTTATATTACAATAAAAAATACGCACGCGATTCACTCTCTGGTCACTAGTGGACTAAAGACTGATTTAAATAAATGAAGCTGAAGAATAGATTTATTTGTTTGGTTGAACTCGCTTATTTTTATACATGACATAGATCTCATTAAGGATGTTATATTTAATGACATGATAAGGTGTAGAAAATGTATTGGACAAAATTGGTGAATTTAAGAACTTCCTCGAGTGATTATATTGTTATATGTATTGTATGGAAAAATATGGCAAACGAGCGTACGGGTCACCAGATGGTTAATGATCACCGCCGCCCACGGACCTGTACAACTCCAGAGGAGCTACAGGAGTGTTGCCGGTCTATAAGGTGGATTGGCAACGGAGCCCGGCATTACCCAATGCCGAAGCCACTACTTCACACCGGTTTTAAATGCCGGGGGTGGTAATGATCCAGTCGAGTCTGCCCATGTGTATTGTCATTGCCGACAATGTGACTCTCCCACTTACGTACTTTAGTCGCCTCTTACGACACCGTCAGTACCAAGGTGATCCTATTCTAAGCCGGAATCACACGGCGAACTTTTAAATTCTCCTAGGGATGTTCCACAGTAATAATATTCATGTTTTACAAATACTAAAAAATATTTGGTTATATTCGATTTGATTTTTACACAACACAGTATTATTCCTTATCTACTTCAATGACTTTTATCTGTGTATAACGCATAATGTACTTAACATTATGCGTCTTATACAGATAAAAATAACGTTTTACAACCTAATCAAATTCAGGGATACTTTACAAGATATCACAGTTACAAAATAGGTAAGAGTATTTAGTCAGAGATTAAGCGCGCGTGGGCGGCGGGCCAGCACTGAGGCACGTGTACTTACGACACCCATCATCGATATTAATTATTTATTGAAGAGCGGGTTAGTGTAAAAATTTACTAGAATGATTTTGCGTAAGATAGTCCATCTACTGACTTATCTATGTGGAAGGAGCCGCAAGAAAAAGCTTGTACTATAGAAAATAATTGCATATTAATGAACTAAACAATGCTAGTCGTCATAGTCATTTTTATGTCGAGTACACTTATCTAATGTTATTGCATGGTTTAACCTCATATTTGTTTTTAATTTCGTAATAATATAATGTATTAGTGTAAAGTATTAAGGGGAGTCTTTAAGGAGTGAAACAAAGTGGCAGGGGAGTGAAAGTAGGTAACTTGAATATAAATTGCCTGTTGAGGTATGCCGAAACCGTAGCATTTGGCGCTTAGTTCTCTCTGGCTACTCCGCTATGGATATAGCGTGAAGCAAAGTAAGTAAGTATTAATAGTATATAAATAAATATAAGAAATATCAATCACTGATCACAGACAAAATTGGTTCCAAGAGAACATTAAAAAGAAATATTAAAAATATACACTTCTCAAGAAAATCCGAATAAGTCTTATAATAATATGTTTCATTTAATGGTAAATGAGTTTAATTCAATATTTCAAACTAAAACTGTTTCTAAAAAAAATTTTAAATAAAATTTAGCGACAACGGGGGCTACCGTGGGTATATAGCGCAGTAGAGATAAATTATACGAACTGTACAGTATGAAGCAGTGGAATCGCGACCCAAGCTTACTAAAGCGGATCAGTGTTTTCTCTAAGATATTTAAAAAGGTCTGAATTGAAGTACGTACGTAACCATGTATATAAAAAATAAAAATAAAATAGGTACTACCTGGGACATAATATCTAGAACAACTGGTAGGTCTAAAACTTATAATGAGCCGGTACAGTTAAAAGTAGATAATAAATTAATTAATGCAGATTTTGAAGTTGCAAATATTTTTGAGAATTATTTTGCAGAAATACCGACTAAAGTAACTTCTTCCTTAAAATCATCTCCATCAGGTGCCGTTAAATAATTGCAAAGTAACACTGATAAATATACCACTAATTTTACGTAATTACGAAAAACTGGTGATCTATGGGGTATATCTGTTAGATTACTAAGCTATATTTTAGCAATCATTGCACTTCACTTATCATTGATATTTAATAAATGTGTTGACAAAGGCATTTTTCCCGACCTTATGAAAAACAGTAAAGTAGTACCTTTGTTTAAGAACGGAGAAAATAGTGATCCTAGCAATTATAGACCTGTATCTGTATTGCCATCGTTGAGTATAATTTTTGAAAAAATATTTTTTGCCCTCCTTAATTGCATATATAGTGTTTGGGGTGTTTTGTGACCTGTCTAAGGCTTTGACTGCGTAGACCACGATACGTTATTACGCAAACTTAGCCATTATGGAGTCAAAGGCAGTGCTTGTGATCTCATTGCTTCGTACCTTAGAAACAGGATTCAGCACGTTACCTTAAATAATGTTAAAGTTATATATATATATATATATATATATATATATATATATATATATATATATATATATATATATATATATATATATATATATATATATATATATATATATATATATATATATATATATATATATATATATATATGTATATATATATGTATATATATATATATATATATATATATATATATATATATATATATATATATATATATATATATATATATATATATATATATATATATATATATATATATATATATATATTATCACACAATCTAAACATGCCTGATCTTAATACTGAAGATATTAGCCGTTGTCATCGTATTGGCAGCAAAGGAGACAAACATCGCGCAGTACTGATAAAATTTAAGCAGTTTTCTGTCAGGAATCATGTTTGGTATAGTAAAACTAAACTGAAGGGATCTGGTATTACAGTCTCAGAGTTCCTCACTAAGAATAGGCATGATGCCTTCATGGCCGCTACACAGCGTGTTGGCCTCTCTAATTGTTGGACTAAAGATGGGGTTGTTTTTCTAATTGGGCCGGATGGGTCTCGGCACCGTATCATCTCAAGATTAGAATTAGACAGCATTCCTTGCCTCGCTGACGTACATTTGCCATCTGTTGTCTCGGGTACACAAAACGTCGTCAATCCAAGAGCAAAAACAGCTTCAACAACTTTTGCTAACCGGCCGAAACGCAATATCAAAAAGTGACCTTTGACCTGGTATGATATTTTGTTTGCATATTACTAATACTGTTTTATTTTGCGTTTATATAAGTGTCTGTATTATTAATATTATTTTCTTCATTTCATGTTATTTTCCATCTAATTAAGTTTGTTAACAATTTGCATTTGTATTCTCATGTTAACGAATACTCATAATATTTTGTATTTCATTTCTTTAATTATGGCGTTTCGAGCGTGCCGGTTGAGCACTTCACTTGCACTTCACCAATGTCACGACATGAATACAATTCTTCACGAATCCTTAAAACAATTGAAGATCTTAATCTACTGTGAAACGGATTTCCCTTCAATGCCATTAAGCAGCTTAATAATAATAATAATAATAATATATACTTTTATTGCACACAAAAACATATTAAATATACAAACTAAAACAGAAAAAAGACTATACTGTACAATAAGGCGTATCTCTCTCTATCGCCTTATCGCTTTAAGCGATCTCTTCCAGGCAACCTTTGGTAATAGAAGTTGTATAAAAAGAAGGTAGGTGGTGCATAAAAATATAAAACTATTCAATAGACATTAAATATAACATACGTAATTATAAAAATACAATTAAATAAATACTCATTTAACAGCATATTACAATATATACCTATCGACATACATATATAGATATGTACATGTATTAATATACATAAAATACATACATACTTTAAAAATATATATATATATATATATATATATATATATATATATATATATATATATATATATATATATATATATATATATATATATATATATATATATATATATATATATATTGATGTGGATTTTTATTAAATATGTAATGTTGTTAATAAAATGCAAAAAAAAAAAAACAAACGAAGGCTAAATTAAATATTCAAATAATGTTTTTTAAGTAACATCTTAAATTTTTGTAACGTTTTGGCACGTCGAATCTCAGCAGGTAAATAATTCCATAGTCGGGCAGCTTTAATAGTAAAGGAATTAGATAAAAAGGAAGAAGAATGAAGAGGAATTTCGAGTAATAAATTGTTCTGGGAGCGCAAGGAAAGTGAGTGGACGTCATGAAGAAACTTGAAATGTTTCTTTAGATAAGTAGGTGTAGAAGGATTAAACAGCACGGAATAGAGAAGATGAAGTATATGAGTATTCCTGCGAAGACGGATTGGGAGCCACTTAAGCTTATTTCGAAATTCAGAAATATGATCATATTTATAAATTCCAAATATGAACCTAAGACAAAGATTTTGAAGTCGCTCAAGTTTATTAAGTTGCTCCTCCTCCTACTTTTTGATGGGTTTATAGTAAGCCCAAAACATTTGCTCCAAATAGAAACCTGCATGAGATCGCTATTTATATTTTCGATGGTATCGGGTAGTTCAGTGAGCGTACCTTGTGCGTAGATTTGTAAGTCGTCAGCATACAGGTGATAGAGAGAAGATATTCTAAGACAGATGGTATTAATAAAAATTGAAAATAGAAGAGGAGACAACACGCCACCTTGTGGGACGCCAGCACTTGTCAAAGACCATTCAGAATAAGAATGTTCTATTAGAATGCGCTGTCGGCGTCTGTACAAGTAAGAACGAAACCAATCAATCACCTCAGGAGATATGTTGAGAGAAATAAGTATAGCTAGAAGTCATCAAAATGGACGTAATTATAGGGGCTAGAAGGTCTATTAAAGGAATGACCATTTTACGACTAATGTAGTCCGCACCAACTGCATTCGACTTAATAACCATAATATTTCTCTCAACATCACATACAGTGAATTGATTAAATTTAAAAGGAGGAACCTGAGGAGCCGGTATCGAGGAAAGATAATTTAAAGTGCTTAATTTATTTGTACTATCGATTGTAGCAGAAGAAGTGAAATGTTGATTAAGAGAATTTAAATCTACTGTTGTTGAATTAATTTTATGTTTCGATTTACCGACTTAGTGAGTCAGTAAAGATAACTGTTTATTTAAAGTCATGGGAGCGTGTAAACAGGACTGCTTCTAACCAAGCAACAGCCTCGCCTGTGAACACCGATGATTCAGGGGAACATTTAAATTGTAAAATAATTTTGACTTTTGGTATCCAGCAAGCTGCACCAACACAGCTTTCCTTGGAAAGCTTTGATGCATCAGTGAAGATGAGAAGATGATTTGGCCAATGTAGATGAGCTAATTCCTTAAATTTTGTATTGGTGCCAGGATCACCTTTGGTTAGGCCAATATTAGTGACAATACAGGGAGAATGGACCGGGGCGTTATAAGACGTCATAAAGAGGGATGAGATGGAAAACAAGACAAGGGGTTAGGAAGAGATGTATATCTAAGGAAGCTATCAATCCGATACGGCAACGGTTTGCCTCGAGGGATAAGATCAGCTAGCTTATGTAGCTTAGACCGTAAAGGATGGGACGACAGCTGCAACATTTTACAAACGAATCGGTCAGCAAGGAATTGTCGGCGAATAGGAAGAGGGGGATCTACACACTCCACCTGCATTGCGTTGGTGGGTGTAGACTTCATTGCACCTAGTATAATCCGAAGGCATTTATATTGGACTCGGTTCAATTTTTCAGTAGCTACTTTATTAAAAGGGTCTAAAACAAATAGTCCATAGTCTATATGACTACGAACTATAGCGTTATACAGTAGTTTAAAAGTATACGGGTGTGCACCCCACCACACACCAGACAAACTCTCAGATCATTAATGCCTTTTTCACACTTTCTGCTGAGATATTCAGCATGGGCAACTCCGTTCAATCGTTTATCGAGAATCATACCAAGAAATTTAACATTTTCCGTTAAGAGTATAGGGATGTTATTACACAAAATATTAAAATTTGGAATAACCTTCTTTTTAGTAAATACTACAGCTTGACATTTATCAATAGATAAAGCGCTTGGCTTTATCTATTGATAAATGTCAAGCTTTAGTATATGATTAGAAAGCCACTGGTTAAGATAGTGCAAGGCAGTATTTAAACGAAAGTTTATGTCCTCTACCGAATTTGAGCTGTAATAGAGGACGATGTCATCAGCATACTGAAGGATAATAATGTCTTTGATTTTCGCGATTGTTATACATTTTAAATGAAACACTTTTAACCGGATTAATCTCGTATATTGAATGGTAAACATTTTTGGGAAACCCGACGTTTCGCACACTTTACAGTTGTCCGTGTGAGTCTACCCGTGACCACGGACTACTGTAAAGTGTTTGAAACGTCGGGTTTCCCAAAAATGTCTACCATTCAATATACGCGATTAATCCGTTTAAAAGTGTTTCATTCAGCATACTGAAGGATGTTACAAAAATTATTTACAGATAATTCGAAGTCATGAGTATATGTATTATATAGCAGAGGACTAAGAGCTGAACCTTGAGGTAGGCCCTTCCAGACAAGTCTGGGAGGGGCAGTAAGGAGTGGATGTTTTACCGATACCGCACGACCGGTCAGCAGACTACATATGTAATGAGACAACCTCGGCGGAATACTCAGCTGGTGCAGTTTCTGCCTGAGCACCGGTAGAAGGACATTATCATACGCAGATGCAACATCTAGAAAAACACCCACTAGATACTCTCTCTTGGCAAAAGCTCGTCGAATATCTGTAGTAAAAACACTGAAACTATCTATAGTACTTAACCCCTTTCTAAAGCCAAACTGAGAGGGCGCTAAGATATTTCTGCTTTCCACTATCCATTCTAGTCGATTTTTTAAAAGCCGTTCAACAATTTTTGATAACGCAGATGCTAGGCCAATGGGTCCATAAGAGTTAGGGTCAGAAGGACATTTTCCAGGTTTGAGGATAGGGATAACAATTTGGTATTTCCATGAGCTGGGGATAATACCTGATTGAAATATTTTATTTACCAAATTTAAAAAAAAAATGTTTTGATTTTATATTTAATTTTGTAATAAATGAGTAAGAAACACCGTCCTCTCCTGGGCTGGTGTCCTTTAAATCCGTTAAGATGTTTTTAATCTGAGGAATCAACCGGCGTGGATATAAAAAGATCAAGGGTTGGTACAGAAGAAGGGGCCAATTTGTTCGCAAAATCGTTGAGCCATATAGAAGGGTTATTGGAATAAGGACTACAAACAAAGTTAAGTGATCGGCGGAATCTCTTAACATTTGTCCACACCAGAGAAAAAGAAGAGCGAGGACAAAGGGATTCACAAAAATTTAGCCAACCAAGTTTCTTTTTTTTCCAAAAACAATTTCTAAACTTCGCGTGACTGCGTTTGTACTCAATGTACTTCTCCATCGTCATACAGGCTGCGTATGACGCCTCGGCAGATGCTCGCCGATCGACAGAATCAGAGCATTCCTGATCCCACCAAGGATTGAAATGCTTCCGATTCTGAATGGAGTGTTTTTTAGGGATATGTAAGTCGGCCGCAGATAAAAGGGCAGAGACAAACCGATCATAATAAACTACGACATTCTCATAATTACCAGCCTCAAGAAGATTGCCCAACATGCAATCCACAGAGTCGGCGAACTCGTTCCAGTGGGCCTTTTTTAAATTATATTTACAAAGCAGGGACGGGGTGGGAGAAGTGGAAGGTCTATTATTTAAGTTCATCAAAATAGGGTAATGGTCACTACCATAGGTGGATGGGAGTACTGACCATGATATCTGGGAAGCAAAAGAGGGAGAGGATAAAGAATGATCAATAGCAGTCCTAGGATTCTGATTAGGATTAACCCTACGAGTCGGTGAACCATCATTAAGAATGCATAGATCAACATCATCAATCATGTCTACCAACGAAGGAGAAAATCCGTCACAGTAATAACACCCCCACAGAGTGTGATGAGTGTTAAAATCACCCAGGACCAGCACAGGGGTAGGGAGTGAGGAAATAATAGCCTTAAGCTCTAGGAAGATGGGAGTAGAAGGATGAGGAATATAAACAGAAAGGAAGGAAATACCAAGGACTCTCACAGCAACAGCATTAATCTGTTGTAGGACTGTGAGTAGGAAGAGAGATACGGGAAATAAGGAGAGGAGTGCTGGATAAAGATAGCACTACCTCCATACCCGTCATTTCTGTCCTCCCTTAAACAGGCGAAATCTGGCACCCTGAAAGGGGATTCAGGCACCAAACATGTTTCCGAGAGGGCAACAATGACAGGATTATACAGTGAAATAATATGAATTAATTGGTGCTTTTTAGCACGATTTCATTTATTATGCAAAGACCGTTAAGGTTCAAATCCTGCTTCGTTCAAAATTTTTATACGCTTTTTAAATTTAAGTTTAGTATTTTCTGTCCTAAGTGTGGAATAACACTTTAAAACATAGTAAAAATATTAAAGTAAATAGTATTCTCTCTTGCCAAACGATAATTCTTATGAGTTGTCTTTGGGTAGCGGAAATTTGTAAAAATCTCCCTACAGAGATGCTAACAACAAAAATAAGTTGTAACAAGCGTATAAGAATTTCGACGGAGCTCGGTGAGAACGAATGGCTTAGTGGTCAGAGCGCTGGAACGGTATTCCAGAGGCGCGGGTTCAAATCCTGCTTCGTTCAAAATTTTTATACGCTTTTTAAATTTAAGTTTAGTACCCTTAATATTTTTGATACGTTCTCAATTTCACACTTTATTATATTTTAAAATAAAATTTTAAAATATTTTAAATTTTAAAGCATTTCATAAACTTTAAATTAAATATTTAATTTCAGCTAAAACGAGTTCCAAATTGTTTCTTTGGGCTTTGTATTATTTAGGAAGTTAGAGTTTTAGATGTCTATGAATGAATAATGAATAAATTGTATTTTTATCCTGTACCATAATTTTAGGCAGAGGGAACATAGTAATAACTCTCCTGAGAAGAAATCGATCATTTTTATATTTTTTTTTTTCACAGTGTATCACAAAAGATTAGCCAGAGGGAACTTGGGAACCTTGTGCTAAGACATTTCATTCTATCTTCCAATTTTTCACGAGCGGAGAAATGAAGATAGGAATGTTTTATTTCTTCGAGTGGAAATCGAGTCCTCAATCGTTTATTGTCGGCGTTTATAGTCGCAAGCTTGGTCCCTCACGACTGACCTCAAATTCAATCTACTTTGTCAAAAAAAAAAATTAAGATAAAAAAAAATATAGCAAAATTGACTAGCTTTTTTTAACATGCGTACTGTTATTTAAAATATGTACTGTTATTTCAAAATGTGTAATAAATAACAATAGCATACACATAGCATTTTTTTATGGCAAGACAGATCAGAAGTATACGAGAGTATAAATTATAAAAATGCAATGTCAGCTCTAATAATACATTTTAATTTAGCTCAGTATTTAAATAAAGATTAAACTGTATATTTAATATATAAGGATATATATATATATATATATATATATATATATATATATATATATATATATATATATATATATATATATATATATATATATATATATATATATCCTTATATATTAAATATACAGTTTAATCTTTATTTAAATACTGAGCTAAATTAAAATGTATTATTAGAGCTGACATTGCATTTTTATAATTTATACTCTCGTATACTTCTGATCTGTCTTGCCATAAAAAAATGCTATGTGTATGCTATTGTTATTTATTACACATTTTGAAATAACAGTACATATTTTAAATAACAGTACGCATGTTAAAAAAAGCTAGTCAATTTTGCTATATTTTTTTTTATCTTAATTTTTTTTTTGACAAAGTAGATTGAATTTGAGGTCAGTCGTATATATATATATATATATATATATATATATATATATATATATATATATATATATATATATATATATATATATATATATATATATATATATATATATATATATATATATATATATATATATATATATATATATATATATATATATATATATATATATATATATATACTTTGTAGTATTTGCGTTTTTCATTGGTAATACTTTGTTTTACAATTACTTTTCTAAACATTTATACTATTTTAGAAGTGTTAATCCATTTTACACTTCACTTATTAAAATTAAATGTATTACTTTTCTAGATTTTATTAATGCTTCGCTTTGACGGTTAAATTAATTTTATTAGGTGGGTTTAATAATAATAATATTTTTTGGTTATTCAAGAAAAATAAATTAGATATTTTCTTTTGTAAACCTTATTAAAACACAGTTTTCCACCTTAAACCTTAACGTAGAATCATCAAGTAAATGACCAACGTTGACTATACTAAATTAGTTTTATACTTTATTTTTATATGTATATAATTAGAAATATCTGATGAACAGATTACAAATCTCTTAAATTATATTATGCATCTACGAACTAAGCTAACTAATATGATAATGTTTACCGAGATCGTTCGTCGACAACATTCGTTTTAGTCACTTATTACGTCTGCTTCTCCATATTTTTGTATAATATAAACATTTTAACATTGATATTGATGGCACTGTACTCTTATTCCGCCGTTTCATAATCATCCACTTCCATTGGTTGGCAGAAAAATATTTCTTTAAGAAATAAGTCCACCTTTGTTAACTGATTTTAAAGTTTGTATTTCTTATATTTTTTTAAGTGCAATTCAGAATATATGATTTATAATACGAAAGTATAAAAAAATTTGTTCAATATTATTTAGAATAGTAATATAATACATTATACTAGTTTTTAGGAGAACTAAATATATATGTACGCACGTGAAAAAAATTATCTAGCTTAACTATATATGGAAAATCCATATAAAAAGTTATTTTAGTCAAAACTTATAAAAAAATACTTATATTATTTTCAGCAACCTGCTGTATCTCGCACATAGCAGAGCATATGGATATAGCCTAAGAACCTAGTGAAAAGAAGGCATTGTGTCTGGTAACACCACACTTTGTCTCGATTTTTAAATGTCTGTAATACGAGAGGAAATATAAAATATTTCATTTAAGTCAAGATTGGAAATGGAGCCCTATTGCACTTATAATCGTACACTCGATCCCTCTACAACGACAAGATTTAACGATAATAATGTCTTTGATTTTCGCGATTGTTATACATTTTAAATGAAACACTTTTAAACGGATTAATCGCGTATATTGAATGGTAAACATTTTTGGGAAACCCGACGTTTCGAACACTTTACAGTAGTCCGTGGTCACGGGTAGACTGAGGTGGCATTTGTCTGTCAGTTGATATAATTATTATATCAAACTACCGCCAACGATTCCTTAATTGCCTCGCATACTGCCCTGGATTCTTGCAGAATGAGCTAACTGTATCTGGTCCTCTAGTGTGATGTGCTGGGGATTTTAAATTTTTTAATAGTGGGTCCCAAACTTTCCACCACGGAAAGTTTCCAACCATCTTCTCTATTGAAATTAGGATGTTTTTGTATTTCAATAGCCTCGCGGATCATTCTAGGGATATATCTATTCTCCCTAGCGAGTATGTGGGGTTTATCAAACCTGATGTAATGGTTGGATTTGTTCGATGTATGCTCACACACAGCTGACATTGATACATGCCCATTCTTGACATCGGAGATGTGTTCCTTCACCCTAACACCGATGCTTCTCTTTGTTTGACCTATATATGATAAGCCACAGTCACAATCAAATTTGTATACACCTGCACACTGCAAAGGAATATTACTCTTCACTGGTCTCAAGAATTGGCTCACTTTCTTGTTAGGCTTGAAAATAGTTTTAATAGAAGCTCTTCTTAAGATGTTGCCGATCCTGTCTGTAACACCCTTTACATATGGTAAAAGTGCTGGTTGCCTCTCAACTGTGGGTGGCTTGTTGGTCTTCTGACAACGCTGGCGGGGAACCGGCAGCTTGTTCTGATGAAGAGCAGTCTTCACCTGTCGAAGCTCGTCCCCTAGGTGTTCAGCATCGCAGAGGTGGTGGGCTCTCTGAAACAAAGATTTGCCAACGGTAGATAACTGTGTAGGGTGGTGGTGAGATTCACCATTGAGGTATCTATTGGTGTGCGTGGGTTTCCTATATACTGTGTGGCCTATTGTGCCATTAGAATTCTTTATGACTAAAACATCAAGGAAAGCTAAAGAATTATTTGCCTGTAATTCCATTGTAAACTGAATATTATTATTAATAGAATTAAGGTGGTTTAAGAATATATAAACACTGTCCGTAGGTAAAATTGTGAATGTGTCATCTACGTACCGCTTATATATCCTAGGTAGACATGGTGCAGAGCTAAGAGCCATCTCCTCGAAGTCCTCCATGTATATATCTGCTATTACCGGGGACACAGGCGAACCCATAGCAATGCCATCTATTTGTAAATAGAATTTTTGATTGAACACCAGATATCCAGATGTAAGGCAGTGTTCTAAAAGTTCAAGATATTCTATAGGCATGTTATTCTCCTCTAGCTTCCGCTTAACAATCCTGATGCAGTCTTTAATAGGTATACTGGTGAACAGCGACTGGACATCAAAACTGACCATGGTTTCATTGCTAGCTGGTGAACAGCGACTGGACATCAAAACTGACCATGGTTTCATTGCTAGCTAACTTAAGGTCTTTCATTCCGCTAACAAAATGGTAAGAATCCCTGACATAAGATGTTGTGTGGCCACGCAGTGGAGAGTCAGGGACCTACTATTAAAAAAATTAAAATCCCCAGCACACCACACTAGAGGACCAGATACAGTTAGCTCATTCTGCAAGAATCCAGGGCAGTATGCGAGGCAATTAAGGAAGGTAGTTTGATATAATAATTATATCAACTGACAGACAAATGCCACCTCAGTCTACCCGTGACCACGGACTACTGTAAAGTGTTCGAAACGTCGGGTTTCCCAAAAATGCTTACCATTCAATATACGCGATTAATCCGTTTAAAAGTGTTTCATTTAAAAAGATTTAACGACATTTTTCAAATTATATGCAAATAAAACTTAATATAAACATGTTGTTGCACAACTTCTGTTTGTAATAGCAATGGTTATTCTATGTCACTGTAAAATAGTCTTTGATAAACTGATTTCCTAAATCATGAATAAAAAGGCCTGTCGTGTCGCAGCGGCACAAGAGTGTGGCTGTAACCGACAGGTTCTGGGTTCGATCCCCAGTCGAGGAAATGAAATATTTAATATTTTAAATTTGAATATTTAATGTTTCATTTTCTTCGCTCTGGTAATAAGGCAAAGCGCGGCGCTGAGTTCCGCCACTCAACACGCAATGCCTCAAATTCGGCGGAAAGTGGGGAACGGAAGTGAAACGGAGTGTCATAACACTAGGTTTCACTTCTTTTCCTTCTGCCTACCCCGCCTAGAGCGGGATACAGCGTGAAGCTGAAAAAAAAAATGAATAAAAATATTCATCATATTTTAATAAATGTACATTTCCCTTTAGTACGTACAGTAGCGTTAAAATACACAATGCCGCAATCAGGCGTTAACAACGAGATAGCTCTACCGTACTCGTAGATACTCCCTGCCTGATTTGCTATTCTAGGAGTAGGTTTTTATTTTTATAGGGTAATTTGATGTATATTTTTTTTAATTAGTATGTATATTTTTGAACTGATTTCTTAAACGAATCTCTTCCAGCCAATCAATGGATCAAGTGAATGATTGTCAAACAGCAGGATGAGAGTACAGTGCGGTTAGGAACAATAAAAAAAGACTATAATATCCTAATAAATTTATAGATTCATATACAATTGTACATACATATATATTATATACATATTTATAATTATTTATATTGTACATACATGAATGATAAATAATATACAATTTTATTAAATAAATAAAATACACCTATACACATACATACACTTGTACAAGTGAAGTGTGGCTGTTTTACTAAAATATTAAAAACAAGAAAAAATTGACTCAATTTCAATTTAAATAATTTCTCACAGTAGTAAACAACTGATTTTTTATTGTTATTTAAATAACATTAAGGAAAGACTTCGCTGGGTAGGCATGAGGAATTGTTTCAACAGTGAAACAGTGTATACTGTTTAGGAATTCTGCAGGAATTTGGTATTGCTCACAGTTACGTCGAGCGCCGGGACGACGCCTAGAGCGTGATGGACGGAGAAGAATGTTGAAACGGGAGCGTAGGTAAGAAGGAAAATTCTGGTAATAAAAGACCTTGAAAGCCAATGTAAAAATGTGCATATCACACCGAAGACGGATCAGTTTAACAATTTGTTAGGAAAGTTCTTGGTCGCATCCAAATAAGAAATGTCCGTGTAGTCCAGAATTTAAAGGAGAAGATATTGTGATAGCATAATTTTGGTTTTGTGAGGTAGGAAGTGTTGGAGACGCCTAAGGGAATGGAAAGAAAAATGCATAAGCTTGCTGATTGCATTGATATCTAACGCCCAGGAGATGTATAAGACCGCTATTTCTAACTTCACTACAAAAGGGAACTGGCACACCCAAGTAGTTTATCGCATAGAATCCCAGTTATTTTTTTGTGTAAGTCTGCTGATACCTTGTGATTTTTTTGGATTAAGTAAGATTAAGAGAAGTAATGATTGCAGAGATATTATTAATAAAGGCAATAAAGGAAACGGAGTAGAGTCTGTTAGAGCAATATGAGATAACAAAGCCAGTGTTTCAGATTTTACTAGCGGATTTATATATAATGGTAGATTTGTAAATAAGAAGTCGAGAGAACGAAGATCCACTTAGATTTGACGAGTTTCAGAGGTCTTGCCTACACCAAACGACTCCAAGAACCTGCAAACTTGTGCCTGGCTGAGATTTTGGATGGTCTGGTGAAAGTAGCGAAGATTAACATCCCTACACATTCTGTTGCAGATGTTTCGCAGGTTTTATATGCAGTAAAGTTTTCTGAAGTAGATTTATTTTTTGTATTTGGATTTGAATTTGTCACCATAAGAAACATTATGGTGACAAAATCAAATCCAAATATCACATGAGTTAACCAAGGCGCGCATGCTTTATACGAACTGGTCTTACTGGGGCATGAATATCGTAAATGTTACCCAGTTCAGTAGAATAGGATCACCCTGGTACTGATGGTGTCGTAAGAGGCGACTAAAGTACGTGTGGTAGAGTCACGTTGTCAGCAATGACAACACGCATGGGCAGACTCGACCGGATTGCTACCACCCCCGGCATTGAAACCGGCGTTAAGTAGTGGCTTCGGCCACTGCGTTTCGCATTGGGTAGTGCCGGGCCCCGATGCAAAAAAAAAGTATTGAGGGCATTCTTCCTTCAGAGCTCGGCTCAATCTCATCGATTGTATTCGATAGAGGGCTCCAGTAATTGATTCACTAGGATTAAGCAACTCATAATACACCTAGCTGGTCCCACCAACTACACAGCATACGTTTTTTTCCGTGAATATTCAGCTTTGCTGCTGATGTTGACGCGTGGCCAGGTAATCCCCATGATTTTCTTCTTTTTGGATTCTCATAGTATATCCACTTCTCATTATCAGTTACGATTTGATGTAAAAAATCCTTTTTTTTTGTATAGCTAGCAGTACTTCACTTAAGCATAATCGACGTTCAAAATCTCTCGGCTTTAATTCGTACGGAACCCAATTTCCTTGCTTATGAATCATTCCTAATGATTTTAAACGATGTGAGACAGCTTGCTGAGTGACTTCTAATCTTAGAGCAAGTTCTTTTTGTGTTTGAGATAAATTTTCCTCCAATAATTCCTTCAATTCTGCATCCTCGTAAATTTTTGGCCTTCCACTGCGATCTTTGTCTTCAGCGTCGAAATCATCGTTTTTAAACTTTTGAAACCACTCCCGACACGTTCTCTCACTCAAAGCACCCTCACCATATGCTTCTACGAGCAATCTATCCGCCTCAGCAGCAGGTTTTTTTAAAATTAAAGAAGTAAACCAATATTTCCCACAAATGACGCTTGCTTGACTCAATTTTTTACATTTTCAACCAATAAAAATTATATTTTACCAATATGAAATCGATGATATTAATAAGTTATGTTGTTCTTGAATGTCTAAGCTATCTTTTAAGACAGTTACGATCTGCGAAAGCTAACGGCTAGCCACGCCATGTACATTAAAACGTCGGGAACTTATTTGTACTCCTATTAGTATAACTTATTACATCTTTTTTTTTTGTATTATACAGTTTTATCAGCAATCAGTGCTTTCACTTTTAACAGATGTAGTCAGGGTGTTATAATCGCTTTTCGAGTGTGTCCTCCAATGAGGACATCTCCTCTTTCCTTTAGGAACTTAAGATGTCTTTCCTTTTAAGTCGTTTTTCATAAGTACGCGTTATTAGCTTGGCAGCAAGTTCATTAGGGTGGGTCTCTAACCTCCCTTTATATCTATAAGTACCCGACAGGATTTCTTCCTTTATAGTGTTTATTTGTAGTTTCTTATGTATTTCGGAATTGGTAACAAGCCAACGTACATTACATATAAATCGCAGTATTATATTCTGCATTCTTTGCAGTTTTAAGATATTAGAGTGGTTACAACTACCCCACAATTGTATGCCGTGAGTCCATATAGGCTTAAGTATTGTTTTGTATATTAGCAGTTTATTATCAATGGATAATATACTTTTCCGTCCAATCAACCATTTCAGATTCCTGTATCGGATGTTAAGTTCTTCTCTTTCACTCTTTACATGGTTTTTCCATGTCAAGCGCCTATCCAAGTGCATGCCCGGATATTTTACTCTATCTGTGTGTGGCAGAATACTTTGATTTAATTGTATAGGAGGACAGTCGCCTCTTCTTAGGGTGAAGGTGACATGTACCGATTTTTTAACACTGGCTTTTATTCGCCAGTGGTTCATTCATAACGATAAACTGTCCAGTCCCCGTTGTAGCATATTAGAAGCCACAAGCGCAGATCCTCTGCGCTGCTAGCGAAGATTGCCGTGTCATCGGCGTATGTGGCAGTAGTTATGCCAACTGTAATTGGTAAGTCTGCTGTGTAGATGGTGTACAGCGCTGGGCTCAGCACTGATCCCTGAGGAACTCCGGCTTTAATTTCTAAGAGCTCCGATGTATTATCAAAAATTCGCACCTGAAACAATCGATCTGAGTGATAAGATTTCATCAATTCCACATAGCTGTGTGGGAGGTACGTCCTTATTTTGTAAAGTAGCCCTCTATGCCACACCCTATCAAATGCCTGATGTATATCCAGAAATGCAGAAGAACAATACTCTTTTTCTTCTAAGGTTTTTCTTATCCTATCGCACACTCTATGGACTTGTTCTACTGTAGAGTGCCGAAACCTAAATCCAAACTGGTGTGATGGTATAATATTGCCTTCATCAAGTAATGGTTTGATTCTCTCCAGAAGAAGTTTTTCAAAGACTTGCGATAAAACTGGAAGCCTTTCCACAGCTGTGGGAAGTGTTGAACTATCAAAATGCGATTGAACAGTGTTGTTAGAAAAACCACTGCTAATTTTGGTACTTGCTTCAATACTTCCTTAGTAATAAGGTCAAAGCCAGGTGCCTTTTATCTTTTAAGCTTTTGATCGTTCGCCAAGTTTCATGTACTGCCACAGGTTGCGGGGGCCTCGACATTTGATAATCTTGACGAAGAATTGATTCCACAAACTGTTCAGTTTCGCTATCATTGCTACGAGTAGAGCAGAATACTCTCGACAGGTGATCGGCAAAAGAATCCGCTTTTTCTTGAGGGGTTCTTGCCCAGCCATGGTTATACCTCAAAGGGGGGATTGTAGGATGCGGTCTGTCGTAATTTTTAGTAAATTTTCACAGCGAGTAGTTTGTTTGTGAGGTTGGTGTAAGGGATTCTAATTTCGTAGCAAGCGTATGATTATGCTATTCAATTAATTTTTCTCTTAATTTCTTACTCGCTATGTGGAAGTTCTGCTTGTCTGAATCTAAGGCCTCAACAGTTATTAACACAGGTATTGGTACAGGCCACCACGACAGGTATCTTATTAGTTAGCGTTATAGTAATAATGTAATTAATAATAATGTTTATTGTTCGAAAATAAGTAGTTTAAATACATAGGTCACTAGCCTCCACACTAGGATTCCTTGTGTTTTGGAGACTAGTCTCTTTCGTTTAAAAACATACATATAAAGCATAGTTACAGGTACAGGTATGAGCGAGTTGGTAAGGTCGTACAGGTAAGATAAGAAACATTACTTAGTTAAGTTTAAATTTCAAGTTGATACAGTTTAATAGTAGGTGTGTGTGTATGTGTGTGTGTGTGTCTGTCATGTCGATGTGCTGTGTACGTCTATGAGGTACTTCTGCAAGCATTTGTGTGTCAGAAGGTAAAGTTGTCTATAATATCCTAATGAAATTTTCTGTGTTATTATAGTTCATGTTTTTGAAATAATTTTTGATCTGATTTTTAACTTTTAATCTGGACAGCTGAATGATATTCAGTGAATCGTTTAATTTTGAATATATGTAGGGACCCATGTAATAAAAACATCTTTTGCCAAAGTGTAGGATAGTTTTGGGTATGCGAAATTTGGATTTTCTCCTGGAGCGAATGTTAGCTTCCATACTTGCATAAGCTATTTTAAGGAACTTTAATGCTACGGCCATATAATATAATTGGCGGACACGCAATATACCAGATTCTTGACTTTGAGGATCGCACGTTGTGAACGCTCTACTTTAATTAGTTGTGTCTTATGTGCCACTCCCCACGATGTAAGACAGTAATTTATTACGGATTCACATCATATGTGATAAATCATTTTCAGCATAATTTTATCAGCGATTTGACTCAGTTTTTGAAGATGTGTAATAGTTTTTTGACACGTACACTAACATGCTCAATTTGCTTAGTCCAGGTCATGTGCTTGTCAATGTAGATACCGAGGTATTTTATATAAGTCACTTGTTCAAAACTTGTGCAAGAACACACCTTGCCTGTACTATTACACGAATGCAATTTTACAGAAACGTGCGCCAGGGCGAGGGTTTCTTTTAGTGACACTGAAATTTATGATTTTAGTTTTGTCCTTATTAAGTGTCAATAAATTATAATTTAGCCAGTCTGCGACCTGATTCATTCCATCCTCAGCAGCCTTATACACAGCTTCCCATGATTTATCATAGAAAACTATGGCCGTCTCATCAGCATAAGTAAATATCTTTGCTTTTTGGAGTGGCAAGGAGTAAAGGGTGTTAATGTAGATAACAAAGAGGGTTGGCCCTAGTACGCTGCCTTGTGGTACACCATATTTAAGGCAGGCGTAACCGCTTTGGTATTCACCTATGCGTATTTTTTGTGTTCTGTCGCATAAATAGGATTTGAACCATTTGTTGGTTGTGCCTCGTATTCCTATTTGTTCAAGTCTTTGGAGAAGGACCTCTTTGGACACAGTATTGAAAGCTTTCACAAAGTCTAAGAAGACTCCAGTGCACTTATTTCCATTGTCTAGCTTAGTCACGATAAAGTCAACTAGGTTGGTCACTGCATCTTCCGTCGACTTGTTATTGTGAAAACCGTATTAGTTTTACGATAGTATGCCATTCTTCTCAAGAAAATTGAGAAGTCTGGTATTCATGATCTTTTTGAGGATCTTTGACAGCGATGTGAGGAGGGAAATGGGGCGGTATTTTGCTACCACTTTGTCACCCGATTTGAAAATAGGGCAAACGTTAGCCATTTTAATAGCATTCGGTACTTTTCCAGTTGAGATACTTAAGTTGCATAGGAATGCGATGGGGGAAGCGAGGTAAAGGTTGTTTAGTTTTAGAACTTTGTAAGTAATTCTATCCCATCCAGGTGCAGAAAATTTCTTTAAGGTTAGAGATGATTTTAATTACCTCATAACTGTCTGTGGGGCTCACATAGAAAGAGTTACAAGGGCAAGTATTTTTGTAGAATGATCCGGATAAACTAGCCAGTTCTGATTCAGTTTTTTAAGTGCCGAGAGTGTTTTTTCGGCTAGTTGTTCACCTAATGTGGTAAAAAACCTATTAACCCGGTTAAGAGACTCTCTGGGATTAGAGCAGGCGTGTAAGAGTTCAACGTTATGGGAATTGGTCTTTTTATATTGCAGATGGTTTTTATTGCTGTCCAAGTCTTCTTACAGTCTCCATTAGCGTCTCCCAGAATCTTTTTCTCATGCGCGTTTTTTAGATTTTGGATTAAATTGCAATAATTTAATAATAAAAATATATATTTCTGTAATTTTTATATCGCTGCTGAAAAATGGGATTGTTTTTATTTTGTTCTTTTTTCACTTCTGTATGCAGACGATCTCTTTTCCTGATACAATTAAACTTTTTCTTAGCCACGGTTTTTTGGTAAATTTAGAGTTTTTAATGGTTTGTCTGCTTGTGAAATCTTGTACTAATTTATTTAACTTCCCCCTTAATATCTATCCCCTATAATGATACTATTGGAATATGAATGAGTCTGCATAAATTTCTCTAGTGAGTCACAAAAGTGTTGAATGTTGTAAGTAGATGGAGACTTGTAGATAGCACATATGATATAATCATTACTGACGTGAATAAGAAGGCAGTTAGCGTCTTTTTCAAGTCTTTCCAATTTTCCATCCTGCTGCTTCATCCAACTAGATAACATATCTCTCATCTCCTTCTTAAACAAGTCCAGGCTGCTAGATTCATCATTGTCTAGCCGAACACGTTTGCATCTCAGTGTGACGTTAGGAATAGGCGCTGTCGTAGAGCAGCTGGCAACAGACTTGTTTATATTGGTGTCGGAAGAAGACAAACCCTGGGGCGGTGTGCGTAACGTGTTCATATTAAAATAAAAGTTCTTACTCGTTGTAAGTAGTACAGTTACGGTTGCAAAACAATACGTAGCGCTGACAAGTGGCGGCTCCGCGAACGCGTAGCGGCAGAGGAGCGCGGGTGACACTACATTGACATAGGTTTCGTAGCAAGCGATACGCGTCTGCGTCGGCACCGCGTAGCATGCAGAGACATAGAAAGCAATTATGACAACTGCTGCTGTCCTCTTCGCACAGGCACTCGGCGTTCTGCTAGCTCACCTTTCACTTAGCTATGCAACTAGTAATTGCGACTTTAGGACTAACTACATAAAATAAAATAAAATAGCCTTTATTGCTGTTCCTTATCACTAATACATTATGGACATTCTTAACATGCTTACTTTCTGTAGTATATAAAACTAATTTTTCTAACTACTTACTTATTAATATCGGCAACTAGATGTTTCTGTGGAACAGCTTGTCTGTCGACAAAGGCCTCCTCTAAAGATTTCTCACGCATCCTTATCTTTAGCTATTTTCCGGATATCATCTTCCCATCTTTTAGTTTTTCTGCCTCTGTTTCTTTTGCCTTCCCTTGGATACCATTTTGTCACTATATTAGTCCATTTGTCTCTACTTTCCCTTAGCATATGCCCCGTCCAACGTCATTTAAGCTGTCTGTAAGCCATGAGTACATTTTTAAATTTTGTTTTCTTTTTAATTTCTTGCCATATAGTAAACATGACATAATACACACTTCGTACATTTTCTTTTTTGCTGACATTGGCATATCTTTATCCATCATTATTTCTTTAAGAGGCCATAACTGTTTCCAGGTATTCGTTGTTTTTCGTTCTATTTCTCTTTTCATACAATCCTCTGTCGATATAAGTTGGCCCAAATATATATATATTCATTCACGTATTCTATTTGTTCGTTATTTACTGTTAATTGTTGATTGTTTATTGTTTGCTGGGTGTTCGTCATAATTTTGGTTTTAGTTAGGTTCATTGTCAGGCCGGCCTTGGCACTTTCATCAGATAATTGCTGCAACATTAATCTCAGCGTTCCTGCGTCCTCTGAGAACAAAATCAAATCATCGGCGAAGCGTAGATGGTTGAGATTTACGCCATTTATATTGATGCCCTTTTTGGTCCAGTTTAGATTCCTAAAAATCATCTCTAGCACTGCCGAAAATAATTTAGGTAATATAGAAACTCCTTGACGCACACCTCTTTTAATAGGAATCTCGTTGCCCGTTGTGCTTGCTGAATAAACCTTTTTAATTATTCTTATATATTTTGCTTGCACCCCTTGCCTTTGTTTGCCTTGTTTTTTTTTGTTTATTCAGAAAAACATACAGTCGTAAAATAACAATAATAATAATATTTATAATAACATAAAAAGACCTTGAGTTTCCTTAAATATAAGTATATAATACTAATTAAATTTGTAGGCACTCGTAATGCACATTTGTGTAGACAAGTAGGTATTAAGAAAGACGATAACATTTTAATTCTAGGTTATATGTACAACAAGTTCAGTCAGATTCAAACAAAACTTCTGCAATATTTTTTTTAAACAATGGTAAAGATAGATAAAATATGTCTAAAAAAAGTGTTTTTAGCATAGTTAGTTTTAGAAAATTTTACATAAAAAGTGGCCTTAGAATGTGATGAGGCAAAAGGTACTTTAAATAAAACCTTAGCTAATAATATACTCGAATCGATTTGGTAAATAACCTTCACGTAAAGACAAATTGTATAAGATAGTTAAAGGAACTGAGAGCTCCAACGCGCATGATTTAATAAAAAAAGGATGTATTGCGTCATAACCTGAACCTTTGTTTACATTGATACCTTGAAGCATTTTTAATACTTTAGCTTGTGTAATATCAATTGATGAGACATGATCACAAGGAACATCAAACAGGAGGATAGCGTGTTTGAGTTAGAGTCTGTATACGACGATGAATCTGCAAACACTGAGTGGAAATAATGATTAAAATAATCACACATCGTTTGAAAATCAGAGAAATTATTGTTTTTGTAAATAATTTTGCTGGGTATTGGATTCACGGGTAATTTAGATTTAACGTAGCTCCAAAAATATTTTGGGCAATGCCCGATTTTTTCTTCTGAGTTAGAAATAAACATTTTATAAAAAAAAATTTCAACCTTTTTTTCACGACTTCGTAACCGTTGGAAAGTTAATTTATCTAGTGGATTTCCGTAAGTCTTCCATAACCTATGATATTTCCGTTTTTCTTTAATGATTTTGATCAGAGGCCGAGTGTACCATAATGTATACTGGTTTTTACAACTGATTTCCCTTACTGGCACATGCTTTACAATAATATTATTCAGAGTGGAATAAAAGAAGTCAGTAGCTTTCTGAGTATTCATGTTACTCATTCCACTCCAATCTGAATTAACTAGTTCTTTACGTATTTCAATATAGTTAGCGTGGCGGTAGGCTTTGACTTTACGAGAATTATTTAATAAGATTTGAAATTTCGGAACGTCGACAGAAATTTCCAATGCTTTGTGATGAAAATCTTCGCAAGTCAAAGGATCCGAGGATTCGACAGTCGTACATCTGGTGTTACTCAAGACTAAATCTAAGGTTTTATTGTTCATATTTTTGCAGCAATTGTATTGTGCTACTTCAGTGAAATTCATGAAGTCACCTAGAATAAGAACTTTGCTGTTAGATGATTGACTTAGGACTAATGAGTTTTGACTATCAGGCACCCAATTTGCATTTGTAATATTAAAATCTCCCAGCATTATAAAGATATCGTCAGCAGAATTCTGAATAATATCTGACGTGTTATCGAAAAAACAATTTAACCTATCATAATGATTATTATTGTGAGGGAAATATACGCATGCTATATGTAGATAACGTGAGTTGGTAACTTGTGTCCTACCTGTTGTGTCGTATGTTGCCGAAGAAGTCTCGAAGGCGCAGGCAGCTCCATGGTGAGCCACAATTGTGACGAAACGTGCCGCGAGCACCACTCGAGCCGGCGCCGCGCACATAGTTCACGCCTTACGGCTAAGAGCAAACCACCACCTCGACATTTTCCCGGGTCTGTCCGATCCTTTCTAAATACTATGTAATTGTTATCAAAAAATTCTCTGTCACTAAAGTCACTTGTTAACCAAGTCTCAACTAAACAAATTACATGAAAATTCGACCTAAGCAAGTGTGAATAAAAACTATGTGATTTGGTTCGTAAGCCTCGCACGTTCTGATAATAAAAATGAAGTGCTTCGTTAGCCATTGACATAATGTACATAATATTGAGTATAATTATAATAATACATTAACGTAATGATGATAAAAATCAAGCGCAATAACATACAATAACAGTTATGGCTGTTTGTATTGAGAGGGGTTTGAATAGGAAAAACATTAAATAAATTATAATTAGAAAACAAGTATACGCAATAATACTGAAGTATGTTATTAATCTGAATTTGAGAGATGTTTGGATTAATTATAAAATACGAGCAAAACAATTGAAAACAATGGTAGCTGTTAATATTTAGTTTACTTAAAATAGTTAAAAACGATAATAAATCGTATTCACAAAACAAAACTACATAGTCGAAAAGTGTGTTTATTACCTGAATCTGACTGAAGTTCCGTACATCAATAGTATCATGTTCTTGTGGCGTAAAGCAAAAATGTAATAAAGTACTTAAAATAAAGAGGAGTAGTCATTTTAATTTATCAAAGTCGGACATCTTCGAAATGTGTATAAATTTAGAGGTATCACTTTTTCTGAGCATTATTTTACAGTCTCTAATCCATAAGTACGCGTAATTCAATTGAATCTTAACTTCACGGGCCCGTTTTAAGAGTAACTTGTTTGAGGGGGTTAGGTGGTCGTTGAGATACAGAGCAACCGGCGGTCCCGGCAAGCCAATGCCCAAAGAGTTGATTCCTCGGCGCGTACGTACCGCTGCTAACAGCTGATCTTTTCTACAGCGCTGAACGAAAGGCACCACAATGGCAGGGGGGCGCACATCTTTTGAAATGGCATCCACTGTCGCGTTGACCGAGTTTGAAAACCGACGTATCCTATGTATAGTATCAATATCAGTATTGTTTAAATCAAAACCCACTTTTATGCAAATATTACGAAATATCGTTTGAAGATTTTCTCCCTTAGTGAGTGGGACACCCGATATTTCGATATTGTTGAGTCTTGTAAATTGATCTCTGTTATTTTGCATATCTTCTGATTCAATTTTGTTATTTATACTGGATAACTCGCTTTGAAGTGCCGTCATTTCTTGTTTGACAGTCGACAACGATTTAAATTTGCTTTCCAACGTGACTATTTTCGTAGTTAATTCTGCTACTGCTTGAGTTGTAGTATGGAGGTCCGTTTTAATGGTGTTGAAGCTTTCTTGCATTATACAAAAATCGTTTCTCAACGCCTTAATTTCATTTAAAACCTCAGTAATTAAGTTGTTGGAAACAAGACTGGAGGTAGGTGCAGGTGGCGGTCGCGTTTTGCCTGCGCGGCAAGGAGGGCAACGCCATTCTTGTTTCTTTTCTGCTTTCATTTTTCGATATGTAGGTTCAGATATTCCAGCACAACTATAATGAAGATTGCCTAGACATTGTCCACAATTGACGCCGTCATTTGTAATTTCACCACACAAAGAATAGTTCATAATTATTAAAAGCGCAAAGCAAAAAAGCAATTATATCACACAACAGATAAGGTGCAAATTACAATGCTAATTTTTAAAGTAATAAATATAGTAAAACTGGACGCAATGAATAGCCGAGACGAGTGCCAGGCGCTGACTGATCATGTTCCAATGTATAGAACACTTTATTAAAATCAACAAACTCAATGTAATAAGTTTTATTATATTCTCTATATTTCTATAATATCTGTCTTAAAGTATGTTATCTATAGTTGAAAAATTACTACATGGGTTATAATTTTATAAAACTTAAACTAGCAATATTACGAAATAAAGCAATAACACGTCTGTTCACAGCGACAGCTTGGACGAAAGAGATTATACTTATTCTATTCTGGTTGTGTGGATCTTATAGGACGGATTCCATATCGGAATCGCGTATTCCAAAGCACTCCTGACCAGTGCATTGAAGATTGTTATAATAGAGTCGGGTCGTTTAAAATCTACGGTATTACGTTTTATCATACCTAGCAGTGCCCATGCTTTGGAAACTACATGATTATAATGGTTAATGAATGTGAGCTTGCTGTCAATAAATACTCCAAGGTCTCTAATGACTGTAACTTCTTGGAGCTATTGATTGAAATATTTAAACTTAATATATGAGCACTTAGACACATTTAGATCCATTCTCTTCATAACACACCAATGTTGAATGGAATTCAGATCTTCCTGAAGCAGAAAAGTATCATCTATTGTACATATTGTGCGATAGAGTTTTGGGTCATCCGCAAACAACGAGCAGTTGCTATGACGCACGTTTTGTGTGATATCATTAATAAACAAGGAAAAACGAATGGGACCCAAGTGGGATCCTTGTGGCACTCCAGATGTAGAAATGTACGAATCAGAAGTGTGACCCTTTACTATTACCCGTTGAACTCTGTTGGCTAGATATGAGCGGAACCACGATAAAAGCGGATCACAGATCCTAAACGCATAGCATATTCTTAAACCACCTTAATTCTATTAATAATAATATTCAGTTTACAATGGAATTACAGGCAAATAATTCTTTAGCTACACAGTTATCTACCGTTGGCAAATCTTTGTTTCAGAGAGCCCACCACCTCTGCGATGCTGAACACCTAGGGGACGAGCTTCGACAGGTGAAGACTGCTCTTCATCAGAACAAGCTGCCAGTTCCCCGCCAGCATTGTCAGAAGACCAACAAGCCACCCACAGTTGAGAGGCAACCAGCACTTTTACCATATGTAAAGAGTGTTACAGACAGGATCGGCAACATCTTAAGAAGAGCTTCTATTAAAACTATTTTCAAGCCTAACAAGAAAGTGAGCCAATTCTTGAGACCAGTAAGTAGTAATATTCGTTTGCAGTGTGCAGGTGTATACAAACTTGATTGTGACTGTGGCTTATCATATATAGGTCAAACAAAGAGAAGCATCGGTGTTAGGGTGAAGGAACACATCTCCGATGTCAAGAATGGGCATGTATCAAAATCAGCTGTGTGTGAGCTATACATCGAACAAATCCAACCATTACATCAGGTTTGATAAACCCCACATACTCGCTAGGGAGAATAGATATATCCCTAGAATGATCCGCGAGGCTATTGAAATACAAAAACATCCTAATTTCAATAGACAAATGCCACATCAGTCTACCCGTGACCACGAACTACTGTAAAATGTTCGAAACGTCGGGTTTCCCAAAAATGCTTACCATTCAATATACGCGATTAATCCGTTTAAAAATGTTTCATTTAAAATTATTATAAATTTTTACTTTACTTCTAAGTTTATTTTTTTCTTTTATTAGCTTTATCAGATTTTGTGTAAAGCATACAGGATGTTTAAAGTTTCTTGGTTGCGTTTTAGGAAGTAATGTATCAATAATTTTGTGTAGTATACAATAAAATGATTCAACCATGTTATCAACATTAGAACAAGATTGAAGTTCAAATTCCCAGTTGATCAGCTCGGAATTAATTTTGAAGCTAAGCGTAGCAAATATAGAGCTTTTTAAGGTGGTTTTACCAAGTAGTACTTTAATCTTCAGCACTGGGTGATGAGGATCTAGTTTGCTTAAGCTATCGAGTGCATTCGTTCGTTCAAGCTATATCCCTAGCGGGGTAGGCAGAGAGAACGGCCAAAGCGCCAAACGGTACGGTCTCGGCATACCTCTTTCGCCTCGTCCACTGTCATCAACCCCTTCATACATGCCCTCCGAGGGGTCCTCGTGCTTTTTACGTGACCTTCCTCCGGTATCGTCGATACTGTGTTTTCGAAGGTCAACCGAGGTCTCCCCCTCCCTCTCTTACCACTCACTTTTCCTTCATAAATCTTTTTTACCATTCTTTCCTCACTCATTCGCTCGACGTGCCCAAACCACCTGAGCACGTTCTTCTTCATTCTCACTGTGACATCCACGCTAGTACCTGCCATTCTGTATTTCTTCATTAGATATACGATCAGATAAACTGACTCCGCACAACCGACGAAAAGATCGCATCTCTACAGCAATCATCTTTCTTACATTCTTCTTCTGTAATACCCACGTTTCGCTGCCGTATAACAGTGTCGATACCAACACTGCATTGTGTACGGCCAAACGCGCAGCTATGCTGACGTTTCGCCGTCTCAACAATGCAGCTAAGGCACCGTTAACTCTGTTACCGGCAGCAATACGCCTTTCCACATCCATTTCGTATCTACCGTCTCTGCTAAACGTACTTCCCAGATATACTACCTCATTCACTTGTTCTAATATCTTATCATTTACACTGACCTTGCAAACTGTTCTTTCTTCATTTCTTTCAAATACCAGAACCTTCGTCTTATTCGCATTCAGGCTTAGACCATTATTCGCGCATCCTTCTTTCAGAGTGGTAACCAATGCCTGCAACTCGCTTTCTGTTGATGCAATAAGCACTGCATCATTTGCGTACAGCAGGCAATTTATATTCGAGGTACCTACTTTCACTCCCATGTCACTTTGTCTCACTCCATGAAGGCAGCTGTCCAAATACAAATTGAACAACCAAGCTGACATAGCGCAACCTTGTTTAACACCCGATTGAATATCAAACCAAGGTGACATGCCAGCTCCTACTTGCACACAGGCTGAGTGATTTCTGTAAAGAGATTTTACAGCCTGCAGCAAGGGTCCGCTCACATTGTACCGTGGCAGTATCTCCCATAATCTCTTTCTTACAACCCTGTCAAACGCCTTTTCCAAGTCCACAAAAGCACACAGAAAACTTTTTGGTTTACTGCCAAAAATTTTTCCGTAATCATGCGGAGGGAAAAGATCTGATCCATACAACCTCTTCCAAGTCTAAAGCCTCCCTGGGCCTCCCACAACAGCCTTTCAGATCTATCTTGCATTTTTCTCGCTAATATTTTAGCATACACTTTACTACCTAAGCTAATCAAACTGATAGCCCTATAGCTTGCGCAATCTATCTGTGAACCTTTGCCTTTATACAAACGCACGATGACTGCACCTCGCCAATCATCTGGGACCTCCCCCGATTTCCAGCATAAATTGCACAAAAACCAGAACAGGTCCAAGACGCTTGGCCTACCATATTTGAACATCTCGGCAGTAACTCCATCTGCTCCCGCTGCCTTACCACATTTCAAACTTCGTATGGCACTCTCAACTTTTTTTATACTGATTTCGCCATCCGCTACATCAAGACTCAGCGTTTCGCTGTTACTTGAGGCAGAGGCGTCATCACATTCATACATCTCCTTGTAAATTTCCGCCCATCGCTGCAAAACCTGTGTTTGTTCTGTAAAAATTCACCGTCTTTCGAAAGCACTCCTTTCACCTTCACTTACTTCTCGCCAGAAAAGCTTTGTGTTTTCTCGAAAGTTCGTTAACCTTTCATCTCTTGTTTACTTTTATGTTCAAAATTAACCAGTACAACAAGCAAAATTAACCAGTAACAAGTCTAACACACGGCCATTATGATTTTTTACATAATTTTATTGATTTAGATTATTTAGTGAGAGAAAGTCAACTAGAGAATATCCTACTGACTTATAAATATTAGTGGGAGTGATAGGGTGAGAATTATTGACATTATAAATCCAATCTATAGAGTTAGGTTAAAATCACCTAAAATGAGGTATATCTCCATTATAATTCAAATTCAAAATATTCTTTATTCAAATAGGCTTATGGCCGCACTTTGGAATCGTCACAACATAAAATTACCACCGGCTCGGAATGCAGTTCTGCTGAGAAGAGCCGGCAAGAAACTCAACAGTTGCTCTTTTCAATATCGAATAAAGTCACAATTTCATTGTTTAATACAATAGTGATTATCCTGCATGAAATTCAAATGACCTTAATTAAATATATTTTTATCATTCAAATATTCTTGGACAGTGTAGTACGCTTTCTTAATTAACATTACTTTAACATTTATTTTAAACTTCTCTAGTGGCAAATTCAAAATACACTGCCGAATACTATTGTAGATACGTATACTCAGACCCATTTACTTTTTAGAGGCGATAACTAGGCGTCACAAGTTTGTCCTTGTTACTCATCCCAATCGTGTGTCTGTCACTGTGTTTGCTATAGCACTGAATATGTTGCCGGACAAACAAAATATTGTAAAAAATACATTGAGAAGCAACCGTAAGAATACCTGTATCCTTAAAACATCTCGCAGAGAATCTCGAGCTTTAAGATTATAAATAGATCTTACGGATCTTTTTTGCAGTATAAATATTGAATTAATATCGGCAGCGCTGCCCCATAGTAGCATCCCATAAGAAAGAATACTATGAAAATAACTAAAATAAACTGGCAGTATTAATGTCCGTAATTTGCCTTACTTTTTTAACTGCGAACGCGGCTTTGCTGAGTTTATCTGCGAGTGTTGCAAGATGGGAATTCCACTGAAGCTTGGAATCTATAGTTATACCTAAAAACACCGTTGATTCCGTCATCTCGACAGGTTCACCTTTAATAGTAAGATAAAAAATTGTGTTTTCTAACGTTAGGTAACGAAAATTGTATACATTTAGTTTTTTTTGCATTTAACATAAGGTTATTTACGTCAAACCAATGAATAATATGCGACAAAGCAATATTCACTTCGTCAAAGTTAACTTTACTTCTGTCAATCTTAAATATTAGAGAAGTATCATCAGCGAATAGAACAATGTCGCATAAATTCTTTGCATAAAATGGTAAATCGTTTATATATAACAAAAATAAAAGGGGACCGAGAATAAAACCTTGTGGAACGCCCATTCTTAGAGGAGATCCAGACGATTTTACATTATTTATATTAACCTTCTGGATTCTTTTATTTAAATACGAGGCAACAAGATCAAGAGCTGCGTGCCGACCTATATGCCGTAGTGAAAAAGTTTTAATAGCAAAGTTTCATGGTCTACACAATCAAAGGCTTTGGATAGATCGCAAAATACTCCAACTATACTATGTATAGAATTGTTTCTATGTATGAATAGTGAAATCTGGTCAAAAATTATTTTTTCAAATATTTTGCTTAATGATGGTAAAATCGATATTCGTCTGTAGTTTCCAGGATCAAGCCTATCTCCATTTTTTAAAGCGGTACTATTTTACTATATTTCATTAAGTCTGGAAAAGTACCGGTTTCTATACATCTATTAAAAACATACGCGAGGTAAGGAGCAATACTACTTATAATAGTACCAAGCAATTTTACTAACATATCCCATAAATCACCAGTTTTCTTTAAATTAAGACTTTTGAATACTTTAACAATCTCATCTGGTGAAACATGCTTAAAGATGAATTTATATTTGATTTAACTACGTGTTTTTTTAAAATGGATACTGCGTGAGAGGGAGATGATGGCAGTTAACAAGTAACTTTAACTGGTGCTTCTGAGAAAAACTTCTCAAAAGTATTTGCCACTTCCGAATCCGATTCTAATATGACGTTATTAATATTTAATTTGATGGGTTCACTGACAGCTCTAGATCTCCCAGTTGTAATCGTAATAGCATCCCATGTAGCTTTGATTTTATTATGGGATTTCAAAATTTTATCTCTTATATATATAGACTTGGCCTGGATACAAACACGTTTAAATATTTTTGAGAAATTTCTAAACCTTGACAGGAACGCTGGATCATGACTCCATTGCCTCATATTATACAATTCGTACATCTTGTCCTTACTTCGGTAAATACTAACCAGTAACTGAATTTTAAATTTGAATTTACATTAATTTTTTTCGTTTATTGTTAAACTCAGTTGATACTAATTTAAAAACATTTCCATACAAAAGATTTGGTTGTACTTCGGACATATTTATACTCGAGATTTTTTCGTTAACATTATAAGCATAACGATTTATTTTATTATTAGTGATCGGTCTAATTGTTATTGCCTTACGTTTATTTAATTCTTTACCAGTTAATGAAAATTTTTGACCACAATGATCTGAGCTTAGGTTATTAATGATTTTTTTTTTCAAAAATCTCGCAGTGACAGAAAACATTATCTAGGCAAGTTGCTGAGATATTTGTTATGCGAGTTGGTTCAGAGAAAATATTTGTTAAATTATAAGATTTAAATAAATTAAGAAGACGGAGACTCTGTGGAGTTGCTTGAAGTATACCTACATTAAAATCTCCGCATACAATTATTGATTTACTTTTTCAACTCAAATTATTAAGGACTTCCTCCATTTTCTCCTCAAATATCTCAAAACTAGCTGATGGGGGTCGATATACGCATGCTATAATGTATCTATTGAATTCAATGCAGGACAATTTAATGGTGCGTTCGTCGGAGAGAGCCCCTATATCTGGCCGTGGTTTACAACATACATCATTTCGCACGAGTATAAGCGATCCGCCGCGGATGGCCTTTTCTCTAACGAACGCACTTGACAATTTATAATTTTCAATATTTACTAAGTTGCTACATTTCGAGATCCAGTGTTCAGTTATACACATTATATGTATTTTATATTTTTTTTAAAAATATTCTAGTTCCAGTTCTTTGCCACCTAGGCCTTATAGATTCTGATGTCTGATGTCTGATGTTAAACTTAAATGACCTAAGTGTTGTCTTATTATCTAGTTTAAACTGAAACTTGCATCATTAGTTTTTACAGTGGTAGTAGTACTTAAACAATTAATTTCTATCGTTGTACTATGTACAACGGGGTTGTGTATATTATATGCTACTAAAGTAGCAATTTGTTTCTTAAATTATAAAGGTAGATACAATATCAACTTACAACTATTATAAATAAACTTATTTAAATCTAAATAAAATAATGCGTCGCTGTGACTTTGTATCGTATTATATAATGTCAGGTTTAATTTATATACATATTTATATTGCTTTTCTGTGAGGGAAGAAGAATATGGAAAAGACTGAATGACTGAGTTAATATTGTCTATGATAACATTTACAGAATCTTTCGATACAGGTGGAGGTATGTATACAACACAAATTAGTATGTTGTCGACGCGATTCAAACTTATTGGAAATGGCCCCCTCCACCAGTTTTCAGGGATAATGACGTGGTCTGACGATCTCTTCTGTATATGTTGAAAGAGTTGGAAAATAGTTGTAATAATAGAGTCAAGTATTCTTTCATCCAACCATGTTTCCGTTGCCACAATAATGTCGTAATTGGAATGCAGCGTAGCTACGCGAATATCATTGAGTTTTGTTCTCATTTCGCGAAAATTTTGATCGTAAATACTGAACATATTGGGGAAAGAAATGTACTAATTTATTAAATTTAAGCATTAAAGGTGGTTCAAGGATTCGTAACACTTTATCTGCTTAGCTGAAGACTGGTAATCTTTTCGAGTAAATATGTGCCTATTTCTTATCCATACGTAGCGGATTTCCTTTTCTTTTGCAATTTGTCTAGTACGTGCATGCAAGGACTTAAAGTATAGAGAGAGGTGTCAAATGACTCGAATTAAGCCGATTATTTGAGTTGGTTCTGTTAAATTTGGACACCGCCGCAATAATGGAGTCTCTGACTAGGGATGTAATACTAGGGGTGTTACGTAATTTTACAATAACTGTGCGAGGTCTCTTGTTACTTTCATCCATCTTACGGACTCTCGGACAACAGCGTACAGTATATCAGTGTCTTGGATAGAGTACGTTATAGCAGTGCCTAGTTGGCTCATACAACTATGAGCCAACTATGCACTGGTATAACGTACAAGTTTTCAGAATGATTTTCTGGAATGCCATTAATTTCAAGATTGCACTCTCGTGAATGTTGATCTATTAGATGTTAAAGATTAGATATTTTGCTTTAGTTCAATGTTGTCCGTTGTTAAACTTTGTATCACATCCTCCGAGTGCTTAATGTTGGATTGAAGGCGATCGTACTCAGCGCTGAGAAACTCCAAAGATTCCTTTAACTCATTTATTTTTTTTAATTCCAGTTTAATAATATCAAATTCTTTTGAAAAGAAGGAATCGATAGCCGCTTTAACAGATTCTTTGACGGCAAGCTGAATTTCACTTTTGATTGAGGTCATGATATCTGAAGTCAAAGTTGAGACACATGGTGATGTCTCTTTTGACTCTTTGGTTTTTTTGCGTTGTGTCACGTTAGTACATGACCCAACATTATCGCTATCTGAAGAGGAGCCATTGCGGGATACTTTGGCAATTCGTGTTGACGCATTGGAGTTATCTGATTCAGGCCGTTTGCTGCGACAGCTTTGACAAATCCAAGCACGTTTATTTTCTTTGAACATTATACTATTTTTTTTCTGCGCTATATTTGAACATAATAGGTCGAAAGTTGGTTTACATGTTGAACACGATAAGAATTCTTGAGTTTTAATGAAGTTAAGACACCCTGCGCAAACAGTAGAAGTGCATTTGCTAGCCATAGTTGAATTTATTATAATTGTTTATTATTAAATTAAAAATAAAACACAAAGTTTGAGGATTATGTATAAGATTTGAACTCGCGTTGAAAGTTTTAACGTAGACAATTGATGCCAATAGTTGGCCTACAACTAGTCTGTGACGTTACAACGTAATAAGCAAGAACTTATGCACTTTTTGTTAACTATTGTTTGTTTAATAATTTACAATGCATGCTCCATCCCTCGGTAACACGTTGCACTACACTGTTGTATCAGCCTATATCGATATACGTTAACACCGTTGCCGTTTAGAGGATTTGAATATGTTCAAATTGTTTTTTTTATCATATCTTGCTTATCGTTCGTCACTGATTTTACGAACAAGTTCTTGAACCATCAAAGAATTACACAAAAACACTTTATTAGTCACAACATTAATAAATAAGAATGAATACACTTTACACGTGATTTAGGGAAAATTGTTCATTATTGTTAAAATAGTGCACTGATTGCTGAAACAACACTAACACTAAATATTCACACTGTATAGAAGTAATTCTAGTTAAATTGACACTGATAACTGAAATTAATTTAATATTTAAGAAAGGTATCACCGGAGCTATTGTTTATGCGGCAAGAGTCCATCTGGACTCAAACCCACCCTTGAGCAATACCTATGGATAGATATGCAATTATTTTAATTTTTTTGTTCTAGTAGAGCAGTGCATGGCTACGAGAGACGGAAAGTACTCTAGGCTGTCTATCGGCTATGTGGGTATTTAGTGAGAAGGTAAAAAGTAGAATTTTTTTAGGTTTATTGTCATCAGATAAGTACATGTATCATAAATTTATTGAATCCTAATTAAATATACAAATATTACGTGTAGTTGATATTGCTTACAATGAAATATTAAAAATAAGAATGAACATTCAAATCAATTGTTTGTTACAGTTATTATTTACAAAAGGCACCATTGTGGTACTGTGAAATATTATTAATAAAATTTATTAAAATTGGGTAAATATTCTAGTAACATTTAAATTTCAAGCAACTACAAGAAATTTTACAATGTTTTCTTTGTTTTATTACTAAAACTAAGACCTACATATTTCCAATATACATATTGTAACATACAAACCTAAATACGTATGTATATTATAGTAAGTAAGTAGTAGTAGTAGTAGTGAGGCCTGTCGTGGCGTAGCGGCACAAGGGTGTGACTGTAACCGACAGGTTCTGGGTTTGATCCCCAGTCGAGAAAATGAAATATTTATCATGTTCAATTTAAATATTTAATGTTTCATTTCTTCGATCTGGTAATAAGGCAAAGCGCGGCGTTGAATTCCGGCATTCAACACGCAATGCCTCAAATTCAGCGGAAAGTGGGGAACGGAAGTGGAACGGAGTGTCTTAACACTAGGATCCCAGGTTCCCTCTGCCTACCCTGCCTCGTGCGGGATACAGCGTGAAGCTATAAAAAATATTATAGTAAGCATAATGTCTAATTATAATGTTTCATCGTTAATGACATACATATATGTAGTACATATGGATAATGTCTTAAGTACTGCCTGTATTAACTATATTTAGGCGCAGTCACGTACTTAGTTCGTTCGAGGAAGTGCGGAAATCTGTGAGCCGGAATTACTACTCTTTATTAGTGTTGATAATTCTGCTATCTATCTCTTGCAGTTAACATTCGAGACATTGCATATTGAATTTTTGAATTTAAAACAAAACAACTCATAACGCAATAAAACAGAAAATATATTATACATTTTAATTGTTTTCTTATAAGAAGCTTACTTATATAGCAAAGTTGTAAAATCACTTGCTCACTGTGATTTTTACGAAAATTGGTAAAATTTACAGGAAATATAAGATCGATACTGTATATAGGTATATAGTAGTGAAGCAGGCGGAGGCAATTACGTCGGCGATGGCCAAATTCAATTAAGGACAAAATTATACTCGCCCTAATGACATCGTCCGATACATCGTCATTAGCTCAAAGCTTTAGGTGGTTTTAATGAAAAATAATGTTTATATAAGTTTATTTTATTATATTTATTAAAATAAAACTATAATTATTATACACAAAAGCTGAACCACCATTAAATCATAACTAAACTGTATTATAATCTTATTTTATACAACATTAAGAAACACGCCTTGCCAAAGTTTATTAATTTTTATAAGTTATGTTCCGGTTGATCTGCAATTATGAATTTAGTAGAACAGAAGTTCAGAATCCTTTCTGTTTTATTTGTGTAAAATATAAAAACTTTACCATTAGACTGATGTAAGTGTTTTTGGTTTATCACATGGCTGCAATAAGACATTTCAAATAATAATGCTTTAGTAAACATATATTTATGGTGCTGTTATTATTTGTTGCAACACGCCGTATATGTATGTAAAACATCGTTTTATTATTACACTATATACATATACATATAGTCTAGATAATATTAACTATCTGAACGTACATTATTATACATATTTGATACAATTAATTAAACACCATTAATATCTTATTACGAGATAAGAAGTAAGTTTTTGATTAACAATAATTCTACCTAATGGAGGTTAAATAAATATAATATTAATTCTATTGCTTCAACAACATTTTAATTGCTAAAGTTAAATTAATTAATTAAAATTAATTTTAGTTTAATTTGATTTTATAACCTACAGGTAATTCTAATATAAATATACTCTTAAGAAACCTATATGGTGTTGAGGTGTCCCACTTAAAACAGCTCAAATTTGGCGGAAAGTGGGGAATAAAAGCGTTTTAAAAGGTCCTAACAATAGGTTCCCAGGTTCCCGCTGCCTATCCTACTATTATGTACAATTAATCATTTCAACTTCAAACTTTTTTCTTTCTATTGATGTCTAGAAGTATAATACTTTTAGACATCAATAGAAAGAAAAAAGTTTCCTTTACTTACACAGAGCTTAATAATTCGTGTCTAATTGATCTGACACTTAGAGAATAATTTGGATGAATAATTAAATGAGCATTCAGCTGTCGCTAAAACTAGCAACGAACATTTGACGTACGAATATTAAGATAAATATAATAAAAACTTCTTTGTCAGACAGTCGTTTGGTTTGGTTAGAGTAATAATGTCACCGATAAGGAGAATGTCGTAGAGCGACCACACGGAGATTTAGAATAAGATGACAAGTTAATTTAGTATTTCATCTAGCCTTTCGTGACGTGAAGACACAAGGGTGTGACTATAGAAACGATAGGTTTAATTTCCTATACGAGGGAATGAAACTTGACGAAGAGTGAGTTTTGATAATCTTAATGGGAATAGAGTTAACACTAGGTTCCCAAGTTTATTTACCTACCCTGCTCTGTGCAGGATACAGCATTAGGCTGAAAAAAATGGCCTCGTAAGTCGAGGCTTGAATAACATACAAGTTATATTTTATATTGTATAGTATCGTCCGATTTTTTGGTATCATTTGAACAGTGAAAGGTATTCTAATTGATGCTGATTTTGTTGTTGTACTTCACTATTATACAGGGTGGGCCCCGGAGTTTTGCGAATCTGAAAAATTCATAAAAAAAAAAACAAAAGTAATATTAAAACCAATTTATTTTTAAATTAAAGTTAACATTTGGGAAAATCATTTCTTAAAAATAACATCATCCAGATGCGCACCATACCGCTGCAAACATTCTTCGAATCTCGACCTCAAATTGACAAAAACTCGTTCGCACATGGCACGCGGAATAGCGGCCATTTCTTCGCGGATATTGGCCTTCAACTCTACTCTACTTTTCATGTAGCCCCACAAGAAAAAATCGGGTGGAGTTAAATCCGGACTCCTCGGTGGCCATGGAATGTCACCTCGGCGCGAAATGAGTTTTCCAGCAAACATCTCCTTTGCGGCTGCCAAACTCTCGTTAGAGGTATGGCAAGTGGCGCCATCTTGTTGAAACCATGTCGAACTATTGTACCCTCGAAATTCTGACAGCTGTGGGTAAAAGAAATCGCGCAACATGGCTGTGTATCGCTCAGTATTAACTGTCACAGAATTCCCTCGCTGGTCTTCAAAGAAAAAGGGTCCGATGATTCCGTGTGCTGAAATAGCCGCCCAAACTGTCACTTTTGGCGAATGCAAAGGCTTTTGGTGTTTGAATTGTGGATTTTCTGAGGCCCAATAATGACTATTTTGTTTATTTACGTGCCCATTTAAGTGAAAATGGGCTTCGTCTGAAAAAAGAATATTGTTGAAGCTCCGAAACCGCTCAAACATTGTTTCGACGAAATCAAGTCGTAAATTGTGATCATTTGGCTTCAAATCTTGCACTAGTTGAAGTTTATACGGGTGCAATTTTAAATCTTCCTTCAAAATACGACGCAAAGTCGTTCTTGATACAGATAGCTCTGCTGATCGCTTGCGAGTTGATTGCCCAGGATTGCGTAGTACGGAAGCTCCGACTTCGTTTATGTTTTTATCTGACCTTTTCGTCCTTTCGGGCCCCTTAGGTTTCTGATTAAGGGTCGAACCGGTAGCCTCGAACTTTCTGACCCACGCCCTAATCAAACTTTCACTCGGACACTGTTTTAAATCATGCAATCCATAGTGGGAGCGAAATGAACGTCGAACAATAACGCACGAATCAGCATTTTTGTAATAATTTTTTACACAGAACGCACGCTGTTCACCCGTGAAGTGCTCCATTGCGACTAAATTTCCAAGGCCTGAGTTACAGATCCCCACCTCCCGCGCTCCGCCCCCCTACCCCGTTCCAACGCTATGGCGATTTCAAATTCGCATAACTCCGAGGCCCACCCTGTACATTAAAAACAACGACAACATACAAATTTTAATGACATATCTGAATATATTTGCAGTTTTATTGCTAGTGTACATAATTTATGAGATGGGAAGTTGTTTATTTGTATTCCGCTAGTATTTCGCTATACCGAGTTTCTGCCAAAAGTACGTTTGTGTTATAACTATTCAAATTATTCACTGAAATACTTATACACTACTTCAGTGAATAATGTTTACTTCACTTGTATATATTGCTATATGATTAGAGACTTGGCTTTGCACAGGATATTTCTCATATTTTCAACTATTTTTTTAATTTCTGTTAATTACTTGAATTTCTTTGCATAATAAGTAAAAATGAATAATAAAGAAAAAAAATATTAAAAATTTCTGAGTGCCGTTCTATTTATCTTTGTTATAAAATAGTAATAAAACATTTAACACATTTATGCAATGCGGTCTCAGTGTGCGATCCCGACTCATTATTTATCAGCTAATAAAAGCTGGAGAAGTTCCCTAACTGACGCGCCGCGCCGTGTCAAAGTAGCAATTAAGACATCAATAGAACTGTTTAATTTACTTCAAAATGAGACTGCGGTAGTCTAGATGTTATCAAAGTTTATGTGGAAAAAACGTGATCTGTATCTCTGAGTCAAGAAATCGAGAAAAAAAATCTCTGAGGAGCAGATTCAGAAGATTTCGTCATCATACTGATTTTAGCTTAATTTATTTTATAATGTTTCATACATATTATGTATTTATTTAATTTCATTCGTCTTAATTAGTTAAAGCTTAATTGGTTAAGTTAGTTTAAAAAGATTCATATTTGACTATCACGATATGTAAATTTCAACTATTAGTAATTACAAATCTGTATTTAATATCATATTTCAAAGTGTGAAATAACATTTTATAAAATAAAAATTTAAATCAAACGGTACAACCGTTTGCATCATTTATTTTTTTTTAATACTTTTTTTTTTTGAAGCAAATAAGTCTTTCTGTTAATATTTATCTGTTGCAACATATCATATATTCATATGTAAAACATAAATTATCTTTAAAATATCTTCTTACATAGTTATTAGAAAATTATTTTCTATCATCATTTACATTATAATGTATTAATTAAGTCGTTATTAACCTCTAATTCTTATATAGCTTTATTAGTAATAATTCTCTTCTTTTTTATTGAGAGTTCAATTTGGTGTTGAATTAAAAAATCTCTTTGAATAAATTCATAAAGATCAAATCAACATCGATGTAATGATGTTTCGACGGTAAAGTTGTTTTTTTTTTGTTTTACGCGGTGTCCCGCACTTAACTCAATATATTAAAATTATTCATTAATTAATACACGTGAACCATTCATTTCCTGCTTGTATAATTATTTTATGTCTAAATGATCTAATGAAAAATAATAAATAATTAAATGGCTAATCAATCGTCGTCATTATACGAAGAGCTCCTTTGACAACCGAATATTACGATAAATATAATGAAAATAATATTTAACAATATCGCTGACAAGGTGAAAGTCGTAGAGCGACTTCAGGAAGAGTTAAAAGCAGAAGACAAGATATTAAATGTTACATTTGATCAAATTTATCATATACAGATATCTTTAATATATTAGTATTTTGATTTCTTTGTTCTGGTAACTAATCACAGCTCAATGTTAAGTTCCACCATTCGACACGAAATACCTCAAGAATTTGGCGGAAACTGGGAAACGGAAGTATGTTATTAAGAATAGATTCAATTTCCATAGATATTAATGAAATTATCAAAATCGGGGATATACACAACAAGAAAAAGTTAAAAGTTTAACTTTTAACTTTTTCTTTTAGTTTTTTTAGTTTAATCTTAGTGCACCTAAAACATTGCATCGAGTCCGTTATTCTTTTATGGTACAGTGCGTACGCTTTTACAATAGGATTCCAGAAAACATCCGAGAATTTTCTACTTCACAATTTAAGAAAATTGTGAAAAGACTTTTGTGTGTCAAAGGTAAAGATTAAAATATAAGAGCAAATTAAAAATTTTATAAATGACTAGCTGACCCGTGCCCACTTCGTTGGGCGTAATTATTTTTGTGGTGCTACAAAGATGTATTGTTCTTAGTATTGAGTTACATACACACACAACACAAGTTTATTAGATTTATTATTTAGGTAATTTACTTTCGTTTAATTTCTTGTTTCTCTCTAGTTGGTATTTACGCGTGTGTAGGGGAAACAATGGGATAATGTTTATTAATTCACTGGTAGGTCTCACTTTCACTGCCCAGCTCAAATACTTAAGTATATATATGTATATATATATATATATATATATATATATATACATATATATATATATATATATACATATATATATATATATATATATATATATATATATATATATATATACATATATATATATATATATATATATATATATATATATATATATATATATATATATATATATATATATATATATATATATATATATATATATATATATATATATATATATATATATATATATATATATATATATATATATATATATATATATATATATATATATATATATATATATATATATATATATATATATATATATATATATATATATATATATATTTATATATATAACAACCCGCTAATAAGGACCCTTTTGAAAACCCGGACGATAATAAAAATATTATATTTCCTACAGTAGTAATAATTAACGAAACTAATTTTGAGGAAACAATAGGATCATCTATGATCATCCATGAGAGGTCTACCTCTGGGAATAAGCCAGTATTATTACTGCTCCAGGTGTTTAATTACGCAGTGCTCGGTGTTACATTGTTTATATTTTTACTTTATCACAAAATAATGCTGGCTTTGAACAAAGTACTTCAAATAAATAGTTTTAATGTGATATAGTAATAATGTAAAGAGTTTAATAAATAGTAATAATGTAAAGTATTGAAACTATTATCCTTTACCTTTAGCCTGTATGCATAAAATTGCATATGATTTAGTTTGGTGCCCTTGCCATTGGTGTACCTTGTTGCTGTATTGTCAGATAATAACTAACTTCTCCTTTCACAAATATTAAAGGGTATTGCAAGGGATCATAAGCACAATGTAATTAAGACACTCTTTTTAGTTGGCCATCTTTGTATCTTTGAAGGAATATACCTATATATATATATTGGGTCTTTTATCTTCATCTACTAACAGTACGGCAACTGCGTTTGTGATTGTATCTTCCTTGGTGTTGATGGGGTGCACGGTCAGTATGAATTATTATTTTAAGTTATCTGATGAAGCGTTTTTTTTTTGTAAATTGTATTTAAAACTGCGGATATAAAAATTTTGACTATTAAACATGGTCTGTAATTCGTTGATTAAATCTATTTTTAACATAGGGGCAATGTCGGATCGTAAAAGAAGTTGATCAGCATCAAAAACAAAGTATATATGTAAAAATTGTAGGTTTTGACCGGACTGTGGAAGAAGACTTCCAATTAAATGATTAATCTGTCCCTCTATTTTAAAAGTTGGCATAAAGTTTCCTTCACGTATTTCTTTGAAACCGAAAGACGTCATCTGAAATAATGTATTATATCTGCGTATATTATAAAAAAAATGCGCAAATAATGGATGGTCACCAATCAAGAGGCTTGTCATTGGCTGAGGTGGTTGTTTTAATATCACAGAGAATTACTTTACCTGCCACACAGCATTTCGTTCATCATTCCATGTTTTTGCAAAACATTTAGGACAGGTCATATATACTTATTTCTCCAATTGTCATTGTATTCTGATCACCGTAATTAATGTTTTGATCATAACAGAAAGTAGATCTATAACCGTAGAGATGTGAACTCCGAATGCGTAATCTAGACACGCGTTGCCTTTGTGCGGTAACAGCAAGCCTTTTGAGTGATCGCTAGATTGACTGGCGACTACTTACGATGCATGCTGCTTAAGGTAAGACAATCATACCGATCGTTCCGGGCTAGTTGCTCTAGTGTAAAATCGTGAATCTCTAATGTTCTGATCGGTAAAACGATGCAAACGTTCGGCTCTAGATTCCCTAGCATATACCGCAGAACTTATTTCTCGTTGGCTTGCCAGCCGGTGCGAACGTTCAGCGCTAGATTCTCGAGCGCGCACCGCAAAAATGATATCTTTTTGGGTTGCAAGCCGCTGCGGACGCTCGACGCTAGAGTCTCTTACGAATAAAATGTAGCCTATGTTACTTGGGAAGGATGTAGGATTCCAATAGTGAAAAAATTCTTCAAATCGGTGTAGTAGTTCCAGAAATTACCCCTTACAAACAAAGTTAGAAACTTTACCTCTTTATAATATTAGTATAGATAACACACCTTGGGAATAAAGTGCTCGTTCCAGGTTATTTCACATGTATCATTGTCAATTATTATAATAATCTTGTAAAGTTTTGATTAAACAAAAGCCGTTTCGCGCTGAGTGAATAATCAAACTTATTCCCCTTGATCCCCTTGATGTTAACTTAGTTGTATGTTGTATGTACGTAATTTATGAGTTGGAAAATTGTTTATCTATAGCCTATTCGCTATCCCGAGTTCCTGCCAAAAGTACGTTTGCGTTATAATTACTCGATAAGTATGCTGAAATACTTTATAATGTTCCTTTCGCTAGTATTTATTGTGAAATTATTAGAGAATACCTCTCGTGAGTAATATTTTATCTTATTTTTTATATTGTTTATATCCGTATAGGGTTGCTCTGTTGTCCGTCTGTCAATATCATTAATCTCGAGATTATGTAGAGTTATCAAGCTGAAATTAATGTTAAATATGCAAAAGCACGGTCTCATAGCGTACAATAAAATGAAGATTCTACTGTGTACAAAATGTATATATATTTCATAGAAATAAATATTATAAACTTATATTTGTAGTTTATTCTATACAAAATAGCCGCAAATTTTAAGTTTGGTTTTGGTAATTTTTACATAAACCTAAAATCCTGGCATTGGTATGAAACTCTTACCCCCTCAGGGTCTGACGAGTTTGACGTCCGTTCAGAGAGCCAATATTGCAAAGCGAAGTTTCTGTCTTAGAGTCTTACGGCACCCTCGTCCACTGTCCACTTACCATATGTGAAATCTGTTAAGCGTCGTTAACTGGGAACGCCCTAGCCGTGCCCAGTCATATTTTGCTTTCCACGATTTAACCTATTCCGACTTCTTTAAAGAACCGTCGCTTGGCTAGGGGCGAACTTTCCCTTTTTAAAATAGTTAATAATAATATTGATACCCCTTTCCTTTTAAGTAATATTAGTCTGAGATATCCTCGTCTACAAGCCCGTAATAAATCACAGTTCTATGTACCTATTACAAGAACTAAATATGGTGGAAATGTTTTTATTTATTGTGCTTGCAGCTCTCATGATAATGCGTTTGGCGATATTGACATGTTTACTATAAATTTAAATAAGTTCAAATCACTTGTCATGGAAGCTGTTTGTGAATGATTTTCTTCTGTTTTATTTTGATATCTTTTTGATTAACTGTACATCTAGCTATTTTTTTTTGTACTATTTTATGTGAAGACTTTATTGGTTAATTCAATGTAAATTTGGTTTTTATTTGAAGTACTTGTAAAACTGTATGTCTTCCTTAATAAATAAATAAATAAATAAATAAATGATAAGCGCGGATGGCGGTTTTTAAACGAAGCGACTGCTATCTGATCTCCATAAGCTCGTGTAGGGAAAATTCTTTACTCGGTATAAGAATAAGATTAGAAGAAGAACGGGATAGAAGGATAAATAGAAACTGGTGGAAAGGGAGGTTTCTTAATTTTGTGGACTAGCTACTGGACTGTATCCGTATACCCAAAAACAAATATCGGGCATATTTACTCGTGTGTATAGAGGTGAAGTTCTTGGATCGCCTCAAGACGAACATCAGCGCAAGCATTTGCCAAAGGTGTTTTCATAAATCAAGAACGTAAGTAAAAGATTCGAAGACTTTTTGCTTAGATACCGCTCACTCTCTAGACATGAACTTTCATATTTATGGATTTAGTTTAACGCTGCATCCCGAAGAAAACAGAGTAGGCATGAGATACCCAGTATTAACATACTCCGTTGTTCCTGCACCGTCCACGACAATGTTGCACCAACTGTGCCTATTGTATGCAGTAGACACAGTTTGTGCTGTGCATTACAATATATGTCGTTCGACTAACTGGCATTCTGCATTGCATTGTGCGATTGCGTTTTTGATAACGTGAAATTAAATTAAAATGGATAGCATATCGTTACATTTAGACATCTGGCCTCTTTTGAATTTTATTTTATTATACAAGTGAACCCTGCGAATTGCAAAGACAATATTTATAGGTTCGATTTTATTTGAAGATTTTTTTTACACTGTTGACTTCAATACATGTCTATTTTTGATATTAAAGATGCGGCTCTTCAACCTAACACCGGTGTTTATTTTTGTCTTTGTCTGATTGATGTGTGATAACCTGCAAACACAATCTAGTTTGTATACACCTGCACACTGCAAAGGAATTACTTTTCTCTGGTCTCAAGAATCGGATCACTTTCTTGTTACCCTTAAATATTGTTATAACAGAAGCTCATCTTAAATGATGGAATGATCCTGTATGTAATTCCCTTCATATATGGTAGAAGTGCTGGCTGCCTTTCTCTTGAGGGTACCTTGTTGGTCTCCTGACAATAGTATGAATTGGCAGCTCGTTCTAATAAAGGGGGAATTAAATACGCCCTACCGGCCTTCTCATCACCCCTGTTGGACACAAAATCTAGCCTTTAACGTACTTATTACAATTTACGATAATTTTGTTCGTTGGATCTTTAATGATTTTACTTAGCATAGGCTGAATTTTTCGAATATTAAAAAAAATACATAATAATGTATCCGTTTAGTTGTAAATATTTTTATAGATTCAATTATATTTCCACCGAACAATAACAACGTCAATCGTTATTATTATCTTTTAATTTCTGAAACAGAGCTTTTATTAGGTCTTTCTAAAGGGAAAATTATTCGTAATACAGAAGGATAAGTAATATAAGGATATAATATATTACTTAGAAAGGGTTTTTGGTTGTTATAGTATTAGTGTAGAATTTTCTTTATTGTTAAATTTACTGTCGTATTCTGAAAATGGATAACATAACATTTTTTTTCATTATAATTTGATAGAACCTAAGGCTCAACTTGAACAAAGGCTCGCTCTTGTTATTTATAAATGTGCTTCCTTAATTGGCAAGAATATTGTTAAGGTTTCCTTCTCTTAGATAAATACAAAATGGTAATAACAACATATACACTTGAGAATGTAATTCTTATCAAACTCAATTTTTCATTGCCACGGATTTAGATGTCTCATTTATCTGGAAAGGCAATATTACTGGATATTGTTAGTTGATACAACTCCCTGTATCTACGATGAGAGTTAACGAGCTCTCGGCATGTGTCATGAGTTAATGACTCTTAGTTATCACATTGAGACCATGAGGGCAAAGCCGTAAGTAAAAGCTAATACGATAATATATTAAAGTTATTTAAAATATAATTTTGAGTCTTAATAGTTAAATATTTTATCTTTAACAACTGAACAATGGCTTAAAAAGAAATTTAATTTCAGAGCTAAGTGTCGGAGTAGTTTAAATTAGAATGGTGGTTTGTGCGGTGCAAAAGAAAGTCAATATTGGTCTACAAACGCTTTGGGAGCTCTTAGCCGTTATTGACTGAATCTGCCTCCATTGGCTGATTTTCTAAAGAGATCGTATAACTTTATTTAATTGAAACTGTTAGTTAATGAAAGAGTGGATTTTTAATTAGGACAATAAAAATGAAATATTTTTTGTTCAATTGTTTCGAAAAATTAAATGTATTTATAAATATAATCTCATAACAAGAATTTAAGTACACAACATAAGTAGTTCTGAATGTACAAAGAAATTTGTATAACATTTCACAAAATGTATCTTTTATAACGACAGTGTCTTAAGAAGATGTCGAGTAACATTATCTCGGGAGTTATTATATTTGTAATAGCACAACATTAAATATCAGTCATGTTGTCGTTGAATAATTAAAATCGTTACTTAAGGAGCACTGTTTCAAATGAATGAGTAGATAGATGATTATTAGAAGGATATTCTTATACATACTCGTAAGTGCAATCTCATAAACTGTATAAATACTATGGTTATATTCAATTTCACGTAGTATCCTGTATATGGCCACGTAAGCAGAGGGAACTTGGGAATCTAGGTTAAGGAGACTTTTGAGATATTGTGTGTCAATTGTGTAACTCAACGCCGCTGTTTGTCGTATTACCAGAGAGAAGAAATGAATATATTAACGATTTTATTCGCATCCTGGTACCCCTACACCACGGACAGACTCATAAAACCCCACTACAGATTATCTTTTACAACTTAGAAGAGTCTGTGAGTAGGTTCTGTAAGTGTTATGTACAAATCATTAGATATCAATTGTGTAACAAAGAAAGTCCTTTCTATATTCCCACTTTTGATTTCTAGAGGATACCATGTTCAATATGCTATGACGTCTCGTAGCCTAAAATTACGTAGTACTAAGATGCTTCCAACGATATATTATTATACAATACCGCCTGCAACTTCGTCCTCGTGGAAACTCAACACCACCCAATATTACTAAACTTAAATTTAAAAAGCGTATAAAAATTTTGAACGAAGCAGGGTTTGAACCTGCGCCTTGGAAGACCGTTCCAGTGCTCTGACCATGCTTCGTTTAAAATTTTATACGTTTTTTAAATTTAAGTTTAATATTTTCTATCCTAAGTGTGGAATAACACTTTTAAAACATAGTAAAAATACCACCCAATATTATCAACATAAGAAATATGGTAACTAAATATTGCAACCGCGTTCATGTTGCGTACTCAGCGAAGAGTGACGTCTTCTCTCACAAAACGCGCCGCGCGTCGGGCCGCCTATCGTTACCGCTGCCGCTTTCGACCCTGCCGTGCCGCTAGATTCAACATTCAGTTTGCAGAAGCGAGTTCTTTGTAGTTTTTCGAGTTCTTTGTATATGTTGGATTTTAGAAGCATCAAAGAAATAATAATCATACATGTATACTGGAGGTAGTGCCGGGCCCCGGTGTCCCTCCACCTTAAGACGGGTAACGCTCCTGTAGTTGCTCTGGTGCTACACAGGGCCGTGGGCGGCGATGATCACTTACCATCAGGTGACCCGTACGCTCGTTTGCCCTGTCTTATCCATAAAAAGAGTGATCATTCTTTCTGAGGAATTAATTATTATTATGCTATATTTGGGTTTTGCAATTCTACACGTAGTGTCTCATTTCAATTAGAGCTTAAATATACAACAGACACTGGTTTCTCAGTTGTTATACACAATGTAAAGCGTGAATTTGAATCAATCATATCGGTATAGAAATCAATTTCCTTGTTATATTATAAAAGAAATGAATATATTTAGAAGAATTACTACCTTTAGAATAAAAGTAATTATTACCACTTGAC